>QEPC01015455.1:1154819-1319170 GCA_003113815.1 Sphenodon punctatus | reverse complement strand
GATTGATTGTTCCATGTTGGAAAGACATTAAAACAGTAGCATGGCAAGTCTGAACAGATTGGTAAAATGGAAAGTCGGTAAAAATAATACTCAGTATCTCGAATATTTGAGTAGCTTTTCAGGAACCTGATCAGTACCCGAATACCGAGATGGGTACCTGACTATTCGTCGAATAGTCAAGTACCCATCTCGGTATTCGGGTACTGATCAGGTTTCCGAAAAGCTACTCAAAACTTTAGGTATTACCCATGGGTACAAAATTTGCTACCTGTTTCAACTCTAATACGCATGCAGGCATACATATGTCTGTTATGGCTCTCAGCCATATGAAGGTTTTATACATGGTTTTGGGACTGGGAACTTTGGCTACCCTTCATATATTCATCACTGTTTCAGTGAAGTGAATATGAAGCAGTATTCACTACCCACTTCATTTGTGATTCTGAATATACATGTTGATATTTTCGTGTTCTGCATTTTGGTTACCTTGTTGCTGTTGTTTTGTTTCAACACAGTATTCACTTTGGTGTTAACACAGTACCACCAAAGTGAGCTGTGTGCAAAATACTGTAGAGTGACTGAAATACCAAACACAAAATAATTTAAAAAACGAAACTGCGAATTTCACAACTGGCAAAAGATGAATCGGAATATTCATTGGCTTGAACTAATATGAAACTATCTTTGTGAAGATGAAAAATTATATCTTCAGCCCTAGCGTATGTTGCCTTAGTAACTTAATCTTGTAGACTGCATTTAACCAAATTTCGTAGACAGCAGAAGGTCCAAAGATAAGCAGGTGCAGGGCCTCAAGTATTAATAATGGAAGGCGCAACTGGAGGGGAGAGATGGCTCCTTTTGAAGCTGAAAGCTGCCACTGACTAGGGATGGGTGAACAAAACACAGTTCAAATGTTCGGTTTGAAACCCAAGTTCGGGCCCAATGGTTCGGTTCAGCTGAGTTTGGTTTGGCCGAACAGTTAAAAATAGCGAAACCGAAATTAAACTGAAACCGAAACATAATTTTTGGCCCTGGAAAGACGTTTTTCCTGCCTCCGAACTCATCCGAACACGACCGAACTGTTCGGTCATTCGAGAGTTCTGTTCAGACGTCCGAATAGACCAAGTTCGGTCCGAACTCTGAACATCCGAACCGTGTTCGCCAGTCCCTACCACTGACGTGTGTTTTTTAACAAACGTGACAGTGGAGCGATGCCGTTACAACCTGGCCTGGGTTGGGAAACCACCATCGACACAGTCCGGACTGGGCCTGGTTGTGGAAAAAACATTCACGCAGACGGGGCCGACGGGGGCAGGGAGACACATGAACGTGTGGCTGCCTGGCCCTGCCCCCAGTGCTCTGTCCCCCACCATGACAGGCAGCCATGGCAGCTGGTCACAGTGGACTCAATCCGGACCAGCAGGAACAGACATGGTAACATGCTCTGGCCTGCTTTGTCCCAGTGGGGCAGACCTTAGCCCAGCCTGTGACCCTGGAGGTCTCTGGGATCACAGCCCGGGCTAGCTGCCAACATGGCCCAGGGCAATCCTGCGTCAACATCTGGTGGTGTCTGGCCACATGCAGCCTAGGTCCAGGTCTAAGCATGGCAGAGCAGTCCAAAGCAGGCCGCCATCATGTTTGTTAACACTCTTAGACCATTATCTCCTCTTAGGAAACCAGGCTTCATTGGTTTGCTTGAAATTACTCATTAGATCCTCTTGAAAATTCTAATAGCCATGTCTTTGCTTACCCAAACAAAATGGCACACCACACAAATCCTTCTGTCAATCTCTTGTATGCTATGTTCCAAAATCAGGGATGAGGACATTTCCCCCCCTCATTCAGGACACTTGGAAAATGAGTACAAACTTTGTGGGCCAGGAAGAAGCTGGGGGTGTAGTGTGTTCAGTGACGTGCTCAGGAAGGGGGAAGGAAGAGCGTCCAACATCATGGATCTGGGTCATGGATCCATCCTGTCCTTGAGTGCATGCCCTCATTTCTGCTCCCTTCCCCTGAGCTCACTCTTCCAGCACTTGAAGGTAGGGACTGGATCCATGGGCCTGATCCAGAAATTGGAAAGGGGTCAAATAAAAAATAGCCACGGGTCAAAGGTTACCCAGGCCTGCTCTAAGTGAAGCCAAATGCATGTACTGAAGGTGAGAACCTGGCAGCTAGCCAGGGGTGTATAGAGCCAGTGATCTGATAACAAGTTGCAATAGGATATTGTTAAACAGTTGTAAGTAACCCTCCCGTGTGCAACAGCTTATCAGGCAGGACAACGGTAAAAGAGTTCTAAACCACCCTCTTTGTGTGAGAATCCCCTTTGATTGCAGATGGCAGTCCAAGGTAGAGTAGATGAGCTGGCTCTTAGGTGCAGCTGAACACACACCACTACGTGTTAACAACCACCTGTTAAACACACACAACCACAACCAGTTGTTAGGCATCAGGAGGCACTAGCAGAGTTTCTCCTTAAAAACAATCAGCTCTGGCTTTGTTGACAACAGGCTAATTTGGGAGAGCTATCCCTCCGCAAATATTTCTGGGGTTTATTCAGTCGTCGTAGAAGGCTGTGTCTAGGTGGCGATTTGCAGGAGGTGGTGTCCTGGGTAAAATCAAAGGCCCCTTTTTCAATTCACATTTTTCAGGTAGGTATCAGCCCAAACCGTTCTGTTAATTATACGTGTTAAAAAACCTTACCATGGGCTAGGTACATGCAGAATCTATATTCAGTAGCCCCAACTAAAACCTGAGGGTACAAGTGGCATGATCAGTAATAAGTAGCCAGGGATACAGTTCTCAATCTTCAGGAATACCCCACTGTGGCCTTGGCCAAATGCTCATTCCCCATTTGGTTTGGCCCACTCACCCTCCCATTAAACCTCAGCCCCATCCCATTTGTCACACACACACACACACACATCCGGGCAACTCTGTAGCAGAAAACACGCCATAAAATCAACATATTTTCAACATTGGGGCTTCAGGTTTGTCAGTTTCACCAGTGGGGAAAATTGTCCTGTCAGTTTCACCAGTGGAGTTGTCGGTCTTCTTCTCCCGTATTGATGATGCCGCCCAATGGGCTCTCCCTGTTGGTCCGAGTCTATAGAGCAGTCGTATGAACATGGAACAGCATGACCACTGGGTGTTAACAAATGAGATGGTAACCCACATCAGGTGGGTGTACACCTGCCCATTTATTAAGCGTTTACTCCCACTGACCAGGTGGCCACCACCACCAGACATGCAGTCCCCACTCACAGCAAGGTCCTGGAGCATGCGTGCGGGCTAACATGCACCCACATGTCTGCATCCCATCAATTAGGCTGCATGCATCCTTTGTACATACAGGACCACAGTCATGAGGGAAAAAGCCTAGAACATTCTGAGGAGAGACCACTTCCAGCCTCTCACTGGTGCACACATAATATCCACCGTAAACATCTACCTTGCCATTTTCAAACATGCATTCTCCCAACTTCTCCTAGGTGGCAGTATGTGCCTGGCACTTGTTCTTTCCAAGTCATTGTTTTCTACATAACGACTTGTGGAGGATTACTATCGCCAGGGCTCAAACTGACAGCCAGGCAACAACCAACACCGCTACCACCTTTGCACAAGCACAGTCGCTCTCCGTCTACTGATCCAATCACCAACATTGTATTCTCTGGACTGAGGAAAAGACCAAGGCCTTCATCACCCTTTGGGGGAAGCAGAAGATTCAATTGTAACCCCACTCTCCCCACCCCAGGAGGGGGGGAAGAGCTAAGAGGCCTGGGTTCTCTTTGGGGTTCTAACGTGTGGTGCCTCCAGTGGGTAAAATCCCAAGTCTAAAAGGGGAGGAGGGCTTCATCAACAACAAACAAACAAACCCTAAGGTAACCCCAAACAAAGCCCAGACCCCCTCACAGATCCCAACAAGGGAAGTACATGTAAGTAAAGGAGGGAAAGGGGTAAGGCTTTATTAAAACAACACACCAACAAACAGGAAAAAAGGAAAAGGTGATCAATAAATCAGGGAAAAGAGGAAAACAAGGCAAGTGGTGCTGAGGAGGGGGACAAATTACCTCGGCACATCAGATCAATTTATTACAGCCTTTTATGTTCTCTCTGGTGTCTCTAGTCACAGTTCTCTCTGTTACGGGTCTCTTTCCAGCTCTCTCCTCTCTGATGTTTCTCTCCGTTCTCTCTCTTCTGGTCTCTCTCTGCAATGGCATCAGCTTCTTCTCTCTCTCGCTGTTGATGTCTCTGTCGCAGTTCTCTTCGCTCATGTCTCTCTTTCTGGTGGCCTTAGCTTTCTCTCTCTTTGCTAGTATCTTTCTCAACTTTCTTTCCCTTTCACTCCCTGATGCTCTCCCCCAGTTCTCCCTTCCCCGCTCTCCCTATCCTCCTCACAGCTCTCCCCTCTCCATTCTATTCCCCCCTTCCCTCATGGACTCTCTCTCCTATTGGTTTACCCGGATTCTCCCCCAAGCTTCTCCCTCAGACTCTTGCCCCTTCCTTCCCAAAAGGGAGTCTTAAAGGGCCAGTGCTTGGCCTGGAGCGACACAATATTCCCTGGTCAAGTGCTACAGGAATGAGGCAGTGTTCCAAGAACTCTCAGTCCAAATGGTACAGCAGGGCTACACCTGGAACATAAACCAGTGCCAGCTGTGAACCAAGGACTTGAGGCTCGGATACAAAGGAATCCATCCAGGATAATACCTACACCTCCAGCCACGGGAGGCAAACATCGCCCTATTTCGAACTCCCTGACTGGTTCCTCTGCATGGATGGAGCCATCATTGCATCCCACTTGTATGGCTGTGCCTTCACCTGAGGCCAGAAGCAGGTGGATGTCTCTCCCCCACTGCCTTCTCTCATCCCACTGCAACCACTCCCACTCCTCCCACAGAAGCTGTGACCACCCGTGGACATCCCTCCATGCCCATCCCCATCCCGGAGCCAGCACGAGTTGACATTGACACCATGACACTCACGGTGTATCATCTTGAGCAAAAGCCCCAGCCCTTGTTCGGGGAGCCACCGGAGGCTCTGGTCAAAAGCATGGAGGACCTGGATGCCACCTTTTGCTTGCTATGAGCATGAGGGGTCATAATGCGATAAAAATCTATTGCTGTGGGTTGTTTGCCCGGGAAAGTTAAACAGCTTCAACTTTGGTCTGTGGGTGCTTTGGCCGCTCAGGGTTCGGGGCCCAGAGAAGTTGTGGGGAGGGGGGGGGATTTCCAACACCATGGTGGGTGAGAAACTGGGTTGACACAACATGCAAAGACTGATTGCTTTTGATTTCAGTTTTTACTTTTGCTTTCAATTTTCATTATAGTCGCTCAATAAAATACGCAATTTGATCAATAAACTCTACATATGTGCATAGCAAAAAGTTATTACCAGCCGCCCAAGTGCTGGCAGGTATAAACCTTTGTGGGTGGGCGAGGATAGCAAGTACTGGACCGCCTGCTGTCGTCATAACCCGGAAGAAAGAAACAGCTGGTACGGCTTCTTCTTCCTATGGTTAACGGTGGCTGTGAGTCATCGGAGGGGGTGGGGTACCGAGGGGTAGGGTTGTGGGTGGAGCGTGGCAGGGAAGAACGCCTGCCCGTGTATTAGACTTGTCCTCTAAAGCTGTAAGTGGGGGCTCTGGATGGATGCACAAGGAATACATATTTTACACACTAAAGATGTGAGTGGGGGCTGCAAGGCCCGAACCCGGACTCCAGGGGGCATTTGTTAACACCCATTTTTCCATGCTGCTCCACCGCAAGATGATGCCGTAGTAAGTAACACAGAGTTGATTTCCCCCCTGGTTAACAATGGGTAGAGCCACTCCTTATGTCCTCAGGCAGACACATTGCACGCAACAGAGAGAACCGCAGGCTGACCCCATATCACGAGTTCTCTTTCAGTTACACCAGTAAATCTAGACAATGGGTAAAAAGAAATGAGAAAAAAGTAACCCACTCTGGTCTGCGGGTCACTGTCACGTTTGCCACCAGGCCCCTGGATGTTTGCCTGGACTGACCCCAGGTGTTTTGGTGGCTAGCCCAGGCTCTCACCTCGGCAAATGGCCAAAGTCATAGTTCAGGATAGCACCAACTCAATCGGAGCAAAGCAGGCCAGAGCATGTTTGCACATCTGTTCCTGCTGGCCTGGAATGGGTCCGCCATGGGGGCTGTCATGGCTGCCCATCATGGGGGAGGTGGGGCTCTGGGTCCAGACCGTGTTTATAGTGGCTTCCTGACCCGAGCCAGGTTGGGTTGCATCGCGGCGCAGTCGTGTCTGTTTTTACCCAATGTCAACTTTTTCTATTGTTGGGTTTACTTGGTCTTGTGCGTACCAAAACTATTATAAACTGTGATGAGCCGAGATGACTTTGTACAGAATACAGGAAGATTGAATTAATTTTCTTCAGCTAATGTATGGAAGCCAAATGTATCTCATTATGGTAACTGGGTGACTAAAAGACACTGGGAAGTGGCCTTAATGTGTCCTACATTCAAGATGATAATAGATTACAATCGCTCTCTGGATCTTGCTGATGGGTGAGTAAAGGAAAATGGTTCAGAAATAAAATAGGGCTGAAACACCTAGTCTCCGAAACGAATCATTCAGAAAATTGGTTCCTGCTTCCAAGTCATCTGGACAAAGTGGATACAAAGCACTATCTGTTTCTCCTATATCTTGGCTCAGTTACTTCAGGGATGTTGTGTAACCCCAGTTCCCCCTCTCTACTGCCTTCCATTCGGGGGGCTGGGGGTCCATTCTCCTCTGTAACAAAGTGAAGCATGTGTACCTGCAACTTCTCAATTTCCTGGATGTACCCGTCTTTGTGTTCCCCCCAACCTTCTCCATCCTAGATTGTAAGTCCCTTGGGGCAGGGACCCATCTTGAATTATTGTAGTGGCAGGTACATTCCATGTGCTATATAAATTAATAATAATAATAATAATAATAATAATAAGCAGGAGGTTCAGCAATTCATATTTTCAGTGGCAATGCTAAACTACAGCTGAATTGAGCAGTGAATTTCATATTAACAGGTATTACCCACTGGGACAGGGGACCTGAGGGCCTGGCCCCTTTAAGGAACACAGCCGAGAGCCTCTAGCGCCTAGAGAGCTAATGGGCCCAGCTGTCTCAGGATTTGACAGAGCCAGCCCAAAGCCTAAGTGGGCTGAGCTAGGCTGAGTCAGGAGGAGGTCTTGAAGGAAGCAGGAGTTGAAGGGAAACTCTGCTCAGGGACTAAGCCACCCAGGAGGGAGGGCTGGACATGGACGAGAACTGGCTCCAGGAGCGTAGGCACTTCGACAGCAGGGTCGGAGGGGGAGACCTGTTACCTGAGAGATATAGACTTTGTATGTAGAATGTGGGAATACTGTGGTTAAGAGACTACGCCCCTGTATAATGAAGCCCGAGCACTGAAGATCCCGTTGTGGGCTGGCTTCTGGAGCCAGGCAAGACTCGCACTCCAGAGAGACCATCGTTACCCCCACATTTTCAGGCAGCACAGGAAAGATTCACTTGCTACCCATTTCAAGAACAAATACCCGAATGGGGAGGTACCCACTTGATCTAGGTGATGCATTTACTACCCCAGGGACACCCATCCAGGCATGTGGATAGCTGTAGACCTGGGCAGGTACACCTGAGGAAAGTACAAAAGCCTCCCTGTTCCCGCTTACCTCGTATGCAGGCGTGGTGGCATGGCAGTGACAAGGCTGTGGAGGTGGCAGTTCAGAAGCAGCCTGGGGCCTACGACAGCCAGTCTGGCACTGTAGAGTAGAAACAATGATTTGTGGCAAATGCTGGTTTTGTTGAAGACAACCAATTTGCCACTTCCATCGCAATGCGGAAACTTACCAGGTTTTCACCAAATTTGTTTGTTCCCATTTGGGAATGCCCATCAGGAGGTACTTTTGGTACACACCAGCACATTCGGCATGTTGGCAGGAGAAGGAGACAGGCACAGTATAAACAGACCAAACACATCAGGCACAGAGTCAGGGCCATGGAGTTTGGGGTAGGGATGGGCGAACGCGGTTCGGATGTTCATATTGAACTCGGTCAGTTCGGACGTCCAAACCAAACTCTCGAATGACCGAACAGTTCAGTCGTGTTTGGATGAGTTCGGGGGCAGGAAAAACGTCTTTTCAGGGCCAAAAATTAGGTTTCGGTTTTCTTTCGGTTTCGATAGCGCTATTTTTGACTGTTCGGCCAACCCAAACTCGGCTGAATCGAGCCATCGAACCCGAACTCTGGTTTCGAATCTAACGACCAAACATCCGAACCGCATTCTGTTCGCCCATCCCTAGTGAGGGGCATGTGGGACATGGGTGCGCATGGACTGGGGACCAAGGCTGGAAGGGGAACCAGAGGAGGAAAGGGAGTGAGGCACAAGGCAAGACTAGGACCACTTTCACATGGCCCCAGACAGATTTTGGCTCCGGGAGAGACTGCGGGAGTCACAATATGCGTGGGGTTTGGTCGGTGTAAAAGTCCCCCCACGTAGCTTTGCTGGCAAACACCCACAAAGGTAAAGAACAGGGAAATCCAGCTCTGTACCTTTGCGGGTGTTTGCCGGGGGTGGGTGGGTGGGTGGAGGCTTTTACACCAGCCAAACCCCGTGCATATTTTGATTCCCCCAGTTTCTCCCGGAGCCAAAATCTGTGCGGGGCCGGCCACCGTCCAAGGTGTGAAAATGGTCTAGGACTGGGAAGGAGACTAGAGGGGAGCAAGACATATCATGCGCCCAGAACAAGAGGGCAGTGTGTGTACTTCCACCCAACTTCCTGCTGCTACCAGACAGTCATATATGCTGGCTGGAAGTCAAACAACCAACCAGGAAGCTGGGAGGTGGGGCAAAGGCTGAAAGACAGAGGACTCAGCTATAGGCAGGCTAGGGAGGACCCATGTGAGGAGAGGCTAGGTCAGAGGCAGGATGAGATGGTGAAGTGGACAGGCTGGCCACCACTCCAGCATCCCTGGGGGCAGGCGTTCAAGGGTGGGGCCTGCCATGTAACCTCCTTCTCCTCTTCCCATTGGAGGAAGAGCACCTGGAGGAGAAAAAGACATGGGGGCAGGAGTTGGGGGAAATACCAAAAGGTCACAGAAGATCCCGAAAGTACCAGAGAAAGGCTTTTGTTTTGGGAGGTATGGGACAAGGAGTTTGTCCTGGACTCAAAGAGGGAACGGGAGCCAGTGAAGGGAGGAAGGAGGCTCATTGACTTCAATGGGCCTGCACCCATAGGAGCTGTTAAGCTGCAGTCAGTCTTGACCAGGACAGACTGTGAAGAAAGGACAGGCTGACTGGCACTGGGCCCTGGCTGGGATTTTCTCCTCTTCTTTCTGAACTAGCGCTCCCTGTGGCATGCCTATCGCTCCCTGTGGCATGCCTATCGCTCCCCTGCTGTCTGTAAACACTTGATAAGGAGGCGGAAGCATTAGAAGATAAGGGTCTGGAGGCTGCTGCAGTTTTGGCCTTGAGCATTCCAAAGGGCAGCCAAGTCTAAGGTTGAAAATGAACATTTTAAGACTAGTTTCTTTCCTGTGTTTAGGAACAGATTGAACAAACAGGGATAGGTTCTTCCAGAGGGAGAAAACCGTGGTGATTTTCGGTTCTTAGCAGTCGTAGCGTTGGATTTGAACCAACATTTCTTACATAGCTCCGCCCCTTACAAAGCATTGTGACATCACACGGCTTGTGGAGGCGGAGCTGCATGGGAAAGGGGGTGGGAAAGTCCCTATGGCCCATCCCCTTCCTGGCATGTTTGCCCTCCAAAGGTCTGGTTCTCTAGCCAAGCTACAGGCAAACCCTGGCTGGCCCAGAGAAATCATGGCTTCTCCTGGAGCCCAGAGACGCTGGGTCAAAACTCAGAGTCTCCATGGGTGTTTTTAAATGAGCAAGGCAATGGGAGAGGGCTCCGTGGCTGCAGCATGGGGAGCAATTCTAACGGGTGGCTCCCAGCATGGCTAACGCAGCCAGAGGCAGCCACTGCACTAACCCTACGGAGGAGGAAGCACGTCGGGCTGGCCTTTGCAAGTGATTCATTCCAGGCATGAGTGCTGGGGGACCCAGGCTCCCCAGCACTCCCGGACAGCTCTTGTGATTTGCGAAAACTGCTTCCCATGCCCACAGTGCCTATGAGCTGTGGACCGGTCTGCTGGCGAGCCTGACCGCCACCGTTTATACGGGCAGGGGCTCTGTGGCCACCTGTTGCCACACATCCATTTGGCTTGCCCTGCACAGAGCACTCTGGATTTCCTGGCAGTGCTCTGTGCGTGACCATGAGCGGGTGCTCCCCATGGCTAATGGGCGCATGCACCTTCAGACGAGCGTTCGGCTCCGTGGCTCCTTGGGAGCCATGTGGGGTAGCATCTCATTTGAAAACATCCCATTTCAATCTGGAGAGTGATAACCCTAACCCTAAGTCACTTGGATGCTTTTGAAAATATTGTCCCCCATCTGAGTCTCACCTATTAAGAATTTGCCATGGAAACGGTTACAAAAAGTATTACCAGCGCTCCAATAAAAAACACTACTGGGGGGGTTGGGCAGGCAAGCTCCCGGCAGGCTCCCTTACTGTGCTGTGTTGCTGAGCTCCCTCTGAAAAATGGCTGCCAGGGCTGTTTTAGGCATGTACCATATAGCTGCTGTCCTTAACAAAAACGGCGGTGGCCTTTTTGCACATGTCCGCTTTCAAGCAGGGAGCCCGGCAGCGTGCCAGGGGAAGGGAGCCTGCAGGGAGGCCCCCCCACAGCAGCGGCGGGCTGGCGGAACATCATTGAAGCCCTCCGAGGCTAGAAAGTACATGCCAGGGCTCCGGGAAGCAGGGGATCTGAAAAATAAGGGTCCAAAAATGGCAGCAAGATTTACGACCTGCTTCAGATTAATCCAAAACAGCCTTTTCTGCGTGTTTTAGTTTAATCTGAAACTGAAAGTCCAATCCCTACCAAACAGTATACCTACAAGTAGGGATTAACTTGCTCAAAAATATACCCATGTGTATGCATTCAGGACTTCAGGGCCACTACTATGAAACACTGACCTCCTCTCCCCTCCAAAGTACTGGCAGTCCTAGCTGCTTCATTTCCTCCTTTCCACTTTGGTGTGTGAACTATAGCCCTGTGGCCTGGCTGCCTCTTTGTATTTATGTGCTCGGAGCCAAGGACCAGTCCCAGTGAAAATCAATGGCATGGGAGTTCTGGCCTCGCTCGGACGGGAAGAGGCAGATCATGATTTGGCACTTAAACTGTACATTGCAGCAGACATTGTGCTGTAAACAGGACAGCAAGAGTTCTGGGTTTCCTCCCCAGCTGTTCAGAACTTGCTGTTCAGATGCAAATTTGTGTAATAACATTTTTTTTAAAAATAGATGTCTATACACAAGCTCTCTCGATTCCCCTTATAAGGATATTATGTACAGCAGAATTTCTCTATACCAAACCCCTGCTTATAACAATCCAATTTTATTACAAACAAGTAAATAGGGAGAAGTTATTTAGCTTTTCTCAAAGCTGAAACCAATAACCGCTGCTATCTGGTATCTGGCTGGATCTCGTGGTCTCTGTCATGTCTGATATCCAGTTGGATACCGATTGGTATCCAGCAGTTATCTGGTTAACCACATTACTGTTTTACCACATTACTGTTTAATTACCATTTTTTACCTGCCCCTCAAACCCCCTTCCTCTGTCTTGACCAGCCCAGTTATGCAGTAATGGCCCCAACATACCAGATTCATCGCTGTTCACTCTTGTCTGGGGTTGTGGTTTCCCATCAGCCCATCTGTCTTAAAAACCTAGGATTCAGGTTTGCATTGCAGGTGGGGAGCGTGTCTCAGTGCACCGTCAGCAGAACAGATATCTTGAGGTAACAATTATTTCAGGTTATTGTTGGGTGAGAGGGAGGGAAGGAAGGAATCCCAGGCTCAGACCCAGAGGGTGGGGGGCTGAATAGGTTTCCCTGCCTTGCTCCAAATTCCAACGTGACCCACACAGGAGTAAAAAGGCCCTCAGGATCTTGTCAGGGCATTCTCTCTAATACCGAGAGTAACCCAGATCATCACAGGGCAGAGAGGGCAGGGTCCCCAAAAGGGGGAGGGGAAAAAGGGGACAAGAAAGGGGAACAATGGTACAATACTCACATGCGCTCCGGGACTATCACCAGGGGACACCAGGAACAGAGGTGCACGTGGAATAGGTCCTGGGTCCAGGGTTTGTCGTGAAGGAGAAGCCACACACACCGTCCTTCCACACGTCATGGGGTGCAGGGTTCTGAGGGAAGAGGTACCCACTCGCACGCTCACACTCACTCACTCACTAGCACTCTCTTAGACACACCGATACACACCCTAAGCCCCCCATACACACCCTAAGCCCCCCCATACACACACGTATGACTACAATCGCACCAATGAAGAAGGTTCAATAGCTCTTCAAATGCCAAGGTAGGGCCAGTCTCTCATAACAATTACCAGCAGGGAGTAGGCATACTGCCAGTACTTTTATGCAACTCCTCCTGAGCTGCCTCAGGTGCTGCTGCTTCCAGCTCCTCCCCTGGGACCCGCCCCAGCATTCCCCATGGTGACACGGCTCCTGTGTCCTGTAGTGCTGTGACTTTCAAGCTGTGCGCTGTGCCGCAGCTGAGCTCCTGGTTGCCGAGCAACCTTGGGAGCATGCGCATGGCGGCACCCCCTGGGCCCTGTGGCTCCAGGCCCTGGCCCTCTAGTGGTCTGTCGTAACGCTGCCGGCTTCCCGGTTGCCTAGCAACCGGGGACGGGCGGGGATGGACCACAACTGCTCGGCCAGCCAGCATTACCCGCCGCCGGGCCGGGGCCCTGACCACTATTAAAAACTTGGAACAACAACGACTGGGGAAAAATCAAAACAGAATACCCCAAAACCCTGACATGCGAGTACCTGTTTTGATGATGGATATTCCTTGGGTCCCCAAAGGACTACCCGAAAATGTGAATAATACCCCTGAATGATAAACCCGCTACTTCCAACTCTACTTCCAAGTTTCAATGTGAGAAGATGGAGGCCCAAATAGAATGCTAAGTAGGTCAAAAGTCAAAAGCATGTAATCATTCACCAAGACAAATTGGTCCAATCCCAAGATATCACCTTACTTACCTTGCCTGTCAGCTGGGATTAAGTGCTGAATCAATGACATTTCAGACAAGGCTCTCCGCTCTCTCGCTATGTCATTGTGTTGCCAAGCTGGAAAAATCTGCTTTGTTTGACAATCAGTTTTACGCGACTCGGTTTTATGGCCTTGCTGAACTATGCATGTGCACAGTGTTATAGCAACAAGCGTTGATTATGTTGTTTGCCGTAAGGGATCACTGATGTATAAGCATTCAGAATGAGACTCTGTAGCAAGAGTTAACTGTGCCAAATTTACATTCTGAGCGTTAAGCCAGGGACTGCGTGGATGAAAGCGCGCTCTCAAAAATGGCCAGGTAAATACTTCCCAGGATTTTTTGGGCTGCAGGAGATCTGGGAAAATATGAGCTCATTGTCCAGCCACCTTGGGAGACCATGCGATGTAAGTGAGCAGTGGATTTTCACGTTTAAAGCTCATGGGTTTGAGAGAGGAAGAGGGAAGGGTTTAGTCATGTGATGAAAGGAGACAGACATGCTCAGAAGAACTGCTTTTAGATGGAAGGACAATGGTGATTTAGCAAAGGTTTCTTCAAGAGGGAGTTGACGGTTCACAGTCTGTCATCAAAAAACCAAACCCATGTACAGTTTATGAGTAAACAGATGCCCTGACTGCCGTGTTCCCGAGTCAAAGTCCTCCTCAAGTCTGGTGGCTTGGCCAGTTTGACTTGTCAAGCTGCTGTGGTCAAGTAAATAAGGAAGTGGTATTTAAGGAAGTGGTAGGGTTGGTCGATATCCAGGATTGTCCTGGACAGTCCAGAAATTATGCTGTTTCTTCAGTGTCCAGCATGATGTCTATCCTGATCTCCCAAGATGTGTCCGCTAAGCTTTCAAATAGGTAGGAAGATGGGAGGCAGGGCATGAACTTTGCAGCCGCCTGGGTGCCACTGGCGCCCAGAAAACTGAGGCAGGCGACTGGTTCAGGGATGTAGTAGGGTAAGAACAGTTTAAATGATGGTGACTGGATTTATTTATTTTTTAGCTCCTGGAGTTCAATCTGAAATTTCATGCCCTGATGAGAGGGACGCTGTACGGCATGCAGTAAGCAACTATTTCTTTGTATCCACTTTGCTAAAATGGTTTCAAATATACTGAACACCCCCAATTCAGTATTTGCTTGAGATATTAATTTCTACTTGTTTTATTTCTTTTACTTTTGCTTGCTTAGTTGGAAGTAGTGGGTTTATTGGTGTTTGTTGGGAATTAGTGGGAAATTTAACTTCCTTCTTAGCATCTACTGTTAAATGGGAGCTTCACCAGAAAGTGACAGCTTGCAAAGAGTCGTCTGTGGTTAGGGGGAAAGATGGGGATCCAGAATCTAATCAGTTTATTATTTATTTATTTACAATATTTAATATTCCGCACCATCCTGCCACTGGCAGCTCAGGGCGGCTTACAAAGGTAAAAACATAAAACCAAAACCCAAAGCCAGCTCTCGCTCCAATTGTTGTGTGTCTGGTTTTTGGAATTAATTTAACACCACAGACCCAGATTTGCAGGTTTAGGGTACTGGCTTTCCTCCAGTCTAAAAAAAAAACCCCACAAGCCTAGCTATATAGGATGACAAATCAGGAGCTGTTTGACTTAAAGCATTAAGATACAACCGATGGCTGAGAATTAAAACAAATGGAGACAAAGTAGTTCAGATGATCACTTTCATTGGACCAATTTCAAAGGGGCTGTAGGGGGAAAAGGTCATTAGCTTTTTAAACTTTTAACTACAATGAGGGATAATCAGATGATAAAATAAATGCAGGGTGGGTATATAGATAAGAGAAAGCACTAAAAAAGAGGCCTTGGTGCAACCAAGCTAGGAAAAAGGGCTGTGGTTCTTCTGCCCGACATCCCCATTTCATAGGTGTTCTGCACTGTACTGTCCTCAGGTTTCTAGCCAACCTCACATTATACAACTGTAACTTGATACCCCAAGGCACAGTCATCAGCAGTGGGGAACTGGACTTCTCACTCCATTTGCATGAGCCTCTACCCGTTAAACTAAAAAACCTGGCTCCCCTGTATCTGTAGATAGTAGGCTTATAAACCTGGGGGTGGATTGCCACCCCCACACCACTAGAGGGGGCCAATGTGCCAACCTTCTGACTACACTCTCCCCCTGTCCAAGGAAACACACCTCTGAGTAGGAAGAGAATGATGGTTCTGGATCTTTAATCCCAGATTTAATTACAGATCCATATTGAAATCGATTAAAAGAACAGAAGTCCGCATCTTCATTTACTCTACTATTTTTGGTATCCAATAGAGCATACATCCCGACATTACATGTGGCAAAAGAGGGACAAGCCCCCCACCCTCAGTCAATAAGCTCCACCCTCAGCCAATAAGCTCCGCCCTCTCATGCACTCCCACACACACTTCCCAACATTCCAAGTTCATAAAGACGCTCTCCTGATTATCTTTCAATCTTCTCCAGTGACAAGATTTGGACTTGTTTTTCCATCATCTTCCCGTTCTCTCAAATGCTTTCCCTGGAAGGCAACCAGGAAAGAGGTTCCTGAGACTTGATTAGTAGTTTCTTTCTCTCTCTCCTCTCCTGGAGACAAAGTAGTTCAGGTGATATCTTTTATTGGACCAACTGTAGTTGGTGAGATCATTCAAGTTTTCAGTCCACACAGAGCCCTTCTTCAGGCATGTAACAAGTCAGAATGTCAAGAGCGTATCCCTGGTTGCTTTATCTGCATCACCTTTTGGTGAGCTGTGGTTTCTCCTTTAGTTATTTTGTGGGTAAAAACATGAATGTGATTAAGGCGGAGATACTGAGAAGGATGCAAGATATAGCCTACCAAGAAGATCTGACAACGGTTCTCCAACGGAGGGTTGCACCCTATCTGGCTCAGCTCAAGTGGGTGGTATCTTTTGAACCTTACTTGGACAGTCTGACCAACCCATATCTGCGTAGGCTGTATACCCAGCTATGCTTTCAGATCATTTGTTCGGCTGTCACGGAAAGAAGGTATAAAAAGATACCTTATAAGGACTGCCTTTGCTCATGCTCACTGGAGGAAGTTCAAACAACAGACCATATGTTGTTAAGGTGCTCCTACCATACTACCCTACAGTCTGTTTGGCTTCTACCAATGCTTCTCCCAATAGCCCTAAAAAGAAATGTATACAATATGGTGGGGATTTATCATTTTCTTCTCACGAGAGAGGAACGAGTGGAGTTGATGGCTATAGCCACTTTTTTGAGCCTGGCTGGGCGGAAAAGAGCACAAATAAGGTCAAAACTATTATAGCCAGTATTTTGTATCTTCTGATAAAACTAGGAACTCACATATACGTACTGTCGTATTGTCTCGCAATATGTTTTGTCACGCAAGCTGCGTATTAAGATCTTGAGCTGCATCCTTATTTTACTTTTAACTTTTCCTTGTTAACGTTTCCTCAGTTAATTGCTATGTTGTTTGGATTTACTTCAGTAAATTTTATATTAGGTGGCTTTAGGTTAGGTAGTGTTATTTTATGTGATATCTTTTTTTTGGTATTATCTTATTGTTTTATTGTATTGTATTATTTTGTAGGCTATAACAAAAGTTGATGCCAATAAACTAATTGAATTGAAGTCAGAACGTGCCTGAGGAAGAGCCCTGTGTGGCCTGAAAACTTGAATAATCTCACCAACAACAATTGGTCCAATAAAAGATATCACCTGGACTACTCCCCCCGCCCCCCAATCGCTTACGTTTGGGACCAACAGGACCACGCGTGCATGTGTGCACACATGCCAAGGCTGCAGGGAAGGGGTGTCTGTGGCCAGTGGCGTAACTAATGGCGTGGAGCACCCACTCAGGTGGAGCACGTGGGGAGGAATTCTAATGGCAGCTCCCAGTGTGGATAGCATGGCAGCCACCACGCACTCCCCCTGCCACGGACCGTGCAGGAGGGGCAAGCACGCAGGGCTGGCCTTTGCAATTGACATGTCCCGGTGTGAGCACTGGGGAACCCGAGCTCCCCAGGGCTTGCAGACAGTTCCTGTGACTTGCGAAGGCCATGTTCCCCTCCCCCCCAATCCACAGTGCCTATGAGTGGCAGAACCGTCTGCTGGCATGAGTGGCTGCCCCAGTTAGATGCGTGGGTGGCCATTGCCATGCCCTTGTTTTGACTTAGCTTCGCTCGCACGGCGTACTCTGCATTTCTTGGCAGTGCACTGCGAGTGGCCATGAGTGGGTGCTGTGTGGCTCATGGGAGTGCACCTCCCCTCACACCACCTTCAGACAGGCGGTCAAATTCCAGGCCCATGCATGGAAGCATCTCATATGTGGAAGCACCTCGTTCCGGCAGGGTACTCCATGCAACACCAGCCCCGGCTTGGGGGAGAGGGGAACGGTGTTGGTATGGTTTTTAAGGAGTCTTGGACAGCTAGAAGGTATCCAGTGCACTCAATTCCAGGGATAGAGGCCCTGCATCTTGTGTTTAAGTTGGTCAGAGACAGAATTGGAGTGCTACTGGTGCTCCATCCTGCCCAGCAGCATCTCTCTCCGACCTAGTGGAGCTAGTGTCGGGGGTGGTGTTGCGCTGGGAGATCTCAACATTCACGCCGACACTGGCCTTGTGGGTGCGGAGCATGAGTTCATGGCCGCCATGGGCCCGTCTCAGATGGTATGCGGCCCTACGCATGAGAGGGGCATATGCTCAACCTGGTGTTCTGCTCCAGTCTTGAGGCAGGTGATCCGGTAGTGGGGGAAGTGAGTTCTATGCCCTTGTCATGGACAAATCATTACCTTCTGCAGGCCAGACTCCTAGCGCATGACAGTCCCCAGAAACGGGGGGGGGCATTAGGTTTGGTCCGCCCCAGAGGCTCATGGAACCGCAGCGGTTCCAAGAAGCCCTGGGGGAAGTGTCTTTAGACCTTGATGGCCGTTCGACTGATGATCTCATCCTAGCTTGGAATGCTTTGCTGGAGAAGACCATCGATCTGGTGGCTCCCAGGCCTCTGCTGCCACTGTTTCGCCACCATAGGACCCCATGGTTTACTGAGGGACTGAAGTGTATAAAGCTGGAGGAGCGGCGTCTAGAGCAACACTGATGCCGCTCTCGTGCTGAATCCGATCGGCTACGGCATTGGGTCCGTTTGCGGTCCTATGCTGTGGCCATGAGGATGGCAAAGAAGGAATTCTTTGCCACCCTCATAGCTGCTGCAAAGTTGCATCCAGCGGAGTTCTTCCGGGTGGTGAGGGGCTGGTCAGTCCAACCGACCTCCACCTGGAGGGGGAGGTTTCCCAAGCCTGCTGTGACAGAGACGGAGGAAGGGGAACAGAGGGAGAGACAAGGAGTGTAACATTCATGAGGATGCGAGGTCCCAGGTGCACGCGCTTGGCTTCGTTACATCAAGAATGAAGGCTGGTTGGTCCATGTGGTGGGGATATGAGTACACAGACCTTAGAGAGAGTGTGTTTGCTGTGTTGGTCCCCAAAATAGGTCGTAGAGACAAAGTAGTGTAGAGATATCTTTTATTGGAAATTTGCAAGCTTTTGGACCTCACAGGATCCTTTGTCAGGCAAGTCAGCTTGGATTGGTAAAGTTTGGATTTCTGACTTGCCTGACGAAGGATCCTGTGAGGTCCAAATGCTTGCAAACCTCCACCAACCTAAGTTGGTCCAACAAAAGATCTCTCTATACTACTTTGTCTCACAGACCTTAGGTAACAGATCGTACTGGATGGAGGGTATCGGCAGGAGTTAGGTGAGGGGAGCGAGGAGTCGGGGAGGGCAGAGTGGAAGAGATGGGTCTTTGGGAGGGATTTGAAGGTATGAAGGGAGGGGGCGAGGCAGATGTGGGCAGGGAGGGAGTTCCAGGCAAGGGGGGCAGCTAGGGAGAAGGGACGAAGGCGCTTAGGGGAGCAGGGGAGGCATGGAAGGGCGAGAGAGGGGACAGAGGAGGAGCGGAGTTCACGGACTGGAGTATGGAGGGAAATTAGCACAGAGAAGTAGGGGGAACAAGGTTGTGAAGAGCTTTATAGGTGAGGTCCACCACACTACTGCTTGGGAGCTTTGCTCCTACTCTGCCCCCACCCTCTCCTGCTCATGACTCCCTTTCTCCTTTTGTTCACCCAGGCCTTCTGAGGGGAGGGTGGAGCGGTGGGTGTTTTAAATTTGTTTTATGTTTAAAAATTGTTTTTAAAACTGTTTTATATTATGTTGGAAGCCGCCCCGAGATGCTGAAGGCATGGGGGGGTGGCATATAAATGTAACGAAATAAATAAATAAATAAACATCTTCACCCCTTCTCCCTTGCTGCCCGCCATGCCTGGAACTCCCTCCCTGGATACATTCGTCTGCTCCCTCCCAACTTTCAAATCCCTCCTGAAAACCTACCTCTTCCGTCTGGCTTTTCCTACCTCATCATGAGTGATCTTGCATCCTCTTCCCCCTTCACTCAGAATTTCTCCCCCTGTAACTAAGCTAAGCACGTGCACCTGCACCTTCTCAACCTCATGAATGTATCCTTGTCTCTCCTGATGTTCGTCTCTCTCGTCTCCCCCCGATTGTAAGCCCCCTAGGGAAGGGAACCTGTCTATAACTAGTGATTGTGCAGTGCCAGCTGTACTGCTTATGCTATATAAATAAATGTATTAATAAAATCTGAACACATAAATAAATAAAATATATAATAGAGAAAAAGGTAAATAGCAATAATCTTGAGTGAAAGGAAAAAATATTCCCTTTCAAAGCAGATATAATTTAAAAAAAAAATGTTTTTAGCTCCCAGTCCCTTCCGTTTGCTAAGCATGATTCCACATCGTTCAGCCTGATTCCCTCCCAGGCTATTTCTCCGTAATCACTTGAAACCGTGCACAGCGTAACCAGGTTCTAAAGACTCGCCAGACTACAGAGACGCGTTCAAATGACAGAGTGAGGCGAGTTCATTAAAATAAATAACAGCGTAGTAAGGGAAGAAAAACCCCTGAAGTAATCAAAACCGCAATCTGGAGGAGTGACTAAGTGTGAAAGGAAGCCTGCTGCATGCCGCCTCAGGGCCTTGCAAAATGGGCAGCAAAACGGGCAGCTCCTTTGCGTGCTGGGTTGGCTCCTCAGCTAGAAAATGTGGGTGATTTGACTGCCTTCTAAACGGGGGGGTGGGGGTGCTTTTTTTTTCTTCTTCTATACTAGCTGGGATGGGGAACTTGTGAGCCAAATCTGGCTTGTGGATGGCTTCTATTTGGTCCTTTTCCAATTTCTAGATTTGGCCCACAAACTTAGTCCTGTCTCTTATACACATCTAGATGTGTATAAGAGACAGGCACGCTCACACTCACTCTCTAGCACTCTCTTAGACACACCGATACACACCCTAAGCCACCCATACACACACACACACACCCCTACACACACGTATGACTACAATCGCACCACTGGAAGGTTCAATAGCTCTTAAAATGCCAAGGTAGGGCCAGTCTCTCATAATAATTACCAGCAGGGAGTAGGCATACTGCCAGTACTTTTATGCAACTCCTCCTGAGCTGCCTCAGGTGCTGCTGCTTCCAGCTCCTCCCCTGGGACCCGCCCCAGCATTCCCCATGGTGACACGGCTCCTGTGTCCTGTAGTGCTGTGACTTTCAAGCTGTGCGCTGTGCCGCAGCTGAGCTCCTGGTTGCCGAGCAACCTTGGGAGCATGCGCATGGCGGCACCCCCTGGGCCCTGTGGCTCCAGGCCCTGGTCCTCTAGTGGTCTGTCATAACGCTGCCGNTTTTTAAATTTTAAATTATTTTTTAATAAAATGTAATACGAATCGTGTGACCAAAATGAATGGGTTTTTAAATGTAACATGAAAACAAATGGATTTCTTTTAAAAAATGAAAATGAACGTAAAGCGGAAATGAATGGGGTCCCTTCTCTGCACATCCTTACTTGGGAGTCTTGGGCACCTGAACTGCAGTTCTCATCAGACGCGTCGGGGTGTGTGCGCGCCTACGTAGTTCCCTCAGAAGCACGAGAAGCCAAGCCACCATTCTGACTGATGGAACCTCACGGGGCTCATGGGAGGAGGGGAAGCATACCCTGTGCCCTACTGCTGCTGCCCGAACCCACCAGACTGCCTTGGAGCCAGAGCTTTGATAGGAGGCGGGGGGGGGAGCTGGGGGAAGCTGCAATCAACATTGTGGCTTTCGGTCATATGAAAATCTTGGGTTTGGGTCTTTTCCCAACTTGTAGTCACGATCAGGACCCTTCCCTACCTTTCCCCATCCTGAGCACACCCTTTAAACATCCCTCCCCCCAACTCCTATCCGGCCAATGGAGTTTGTACAAATTTTCAGAGTGGCCCATGAGAGGGAAAAGGTTCTCCACTCCTGGATTACAGCATCCGTCCTATCACTCCTCTCCCGCCTTCATCTTTTAAAGTCAGGGCACTTCTTCACATTAGTATTTTTCTTGGGGAAAGAGAAAGAAACCAAGATTTAGTGACAGCAGCAAAAGTATTTCACGAAGCAAACTTTCTGCACAACTCTGCCGCCTGTTTCTTCCCCTGTATCTAGTCTCTGCTTGCCTCTGTCTATATCTTAAATCCATTCCCCTTTTAAAAATATTTTGAGTACCCTCTCTCTTTCTTCAAGATTCCCTTTTCTGTTTTTAGCTAATTTTCCCCTTTAGCCTCTGGAAAGAAAGTTTATGACAGACACAGAAAACCATTTCCCCTCTCTGGGCCACTTTCTAATTTTGTAAATAAATATTGCTACGTATTGGGCTCGAAAGGGCCCGAGGGAAGTGACCAGATTTTGAAAACCTCAAAATGGGACACTCCATCCCCGTTGCCCAGATTGGCATAAATATGTATAAACTAACAAAATGTATATGTATTGTGCACATTTTTAAAAAGCCCATTGCCTAACATTGAGCTAGACTAGGAAAAAACTTGTTGCAACTAAAAAAAGCAAACAAAAAGTAGTTTTCTCTCTCTCACACACACACACACACACACACACACACACACACACACACACACACACACACACACACACACACACACACACAGAGTGTAGTTAACAAATAACACAATCACCCCCCACAAGTGGGTGATTTCATTAGGTTGTCAGGATCACCCCACATGTGGCCAACACACAGAGTAGACAGAGAGCAGCCCCACCTCTGTTCTGCTGCACCCCTGAATGGCCTGTCCGTCTAGGCAGGCTGCCAGATGTGCAGGTGGAACAGGCTGTCCCTGCTCCACTCCAGCTCCACTTTCAGTGCTCCAGAACACTCAGGAGCACCACCAGCAGAGCAAGCCGGCCAAACATGGGGCACCGGCCTGAGGCAGAGCTGCTGTCTGTCTGCTCTGCGGACGGCTGTTGCAGCTCCACTCTCAGCTAGGGGTTTCTGCATACCCTTAGCAGATCTCCGGGAGGAACTCCAAATGAAGCCGTTCGGTTTGAGTTGGGCCAACGTAGCTGGTCGTTTAAGGCCTGGCAAGCTGCACATAAGTTATGACTTAGGGCCATGTGCCTAGGGATTGGGGGTTTGCTCCCCTTTCTGAGGCACGACCCCTTTTATAGTAGTTGGGCTATAAAGGTTGAAGCCCATTTAATGACCCTGCGTTTGTCACGAGAGTATCTTTGTGCTAAAAATGTTCAGGTGGTTTCCCGTGAGGTCTAAATTTGATGTCGAGAGTTAGATTATCAGGAGAATTGGGCTAGTGTTGGACAGTCCCCCCACGTGAATAGATATTTAAATTGGGCACCCCCCATGGATGCTATGGCTTCATACTTTAATGTACCTGTTCCGGCCAGAGGTAAATGGCTTTTTATCTCTGCCCGGTTTAATGCTCTCCCCTCAAAGATCTTGGACGGGAGATTTAATTCTACCCCATTCTTTGGTAGGTTATGCCCATATGATTTTTTGGAGGCCGAAACAACTGCTCACATTATATGTTCTTGCAGACTTTATGACGACTCAAGGGGTAAATTTCTTGATAATTTTTTTTCTGAATATCCAGGTAGGACTCAGAGTGTCTTGGCTGATTTGGCTCTGGCTAATGGGAAGGACGAGAATACTGTCCAGGTTATTCTATTCTTAACCCAGGCGTTTGTTAAAAGGAAGCTGTTTTGGGAGTTTAAACTGCCTCTAGATGTTTGATGGTATACTAATTGTATCAACTGCCTTAACTGCATTCTCTGATGTTTTAAGGTTCCCTTTTTCTTTTGTTATTGGTGTATTGCTACCTTCTGTAATTTCACTGTATTATTGTTTTATTTTGTTATGGCTATGGCCTAGGCCATGTCAATAAAGTTGGATTGGATTGGGTTGCCCTGGGTAACACCATAGATTTGCATGCGGCTGCCTAGAGCGTTGGGAAATCCTCCTGCAGCTCTCTGGTATGGAGAAGGGGGATGTTGTGCAGGCTAATAATGGGCTGCAGCAGTCGCTGGGTCTGTTTAAACCCGATCCAGGCAGGGCTGCAAGCGGGCAGATGCAGGGGTGCACCCCTGGAGCAGGTCCGGGGGTAACCAGCCCCACATCCATCAGAAAACACCCACAGCGAACACTAGGGGTGGGAATTCCGGTTCTCCCGAGATCCGATATTGCCGGTATTTGGGTGTATCAGCTTAATCCGATATTTACCTGTACTGGCGTACCCGATTTTTAACATCGGCCGCGGTACCAGATTTTTTACATTGCGGCCATTGAAGTCAATAGTCGCAATGTAAAAAATCTGGTACCGTGGTCAATGTTAAAAATCCGGTATGCCAATATCGGTAAATCCGGTACCAGGGAGATCCGATACCGGTACATCCGGTATTCTCCCCAGTGTCCCACCCCTAGAGAACACTCACTCATCTCCCCCAGCATTGGTTCAGATAATGTGGAACCTGCCGTGTGGGCTAGCACTGACTAACACATGCAAGCATGCTGGGGTGCTGTCAACTAGGACCACTTTTAGATGTGCGTGCGGTGCCGCAGCGTCAAATCATACACTATGTAAAAAAAAATCCTGAAGGTGGGTGTCACGGGAGTGGGGAGGGAACAGGTACAAGGCAGGGGTAGCTCTGTACCCACACGCACCCTTGACCACGCACACGCCTAGGTTTTGTACTCTTGGGGGTCCCCTTCGAGATATAAATGCCCGTCAGGATAGTATGTGGACCTATGGCCTCTCAGAGACCAGGTTCCTATCATCATAGGGTGCCAAATGTTCAAACTGGAGCCTTAGGCCACAGTCACAAACAGAACACACTTCACCACACTGGAAGGGGGGAGGGGATAGGAGATAGGGGTAGTGCTGGGAACCAGGAGAGGCGGTAGGGGGTCCGGGGAGCGAGGAAAGGTGAGGGAACGGAGGGTGCCACACGCTCTGAAGGGGGAAAGGGGAACCAACCCAGGAGGGGGAAGGACTCTCTCTCAGTGCTACCCACGCTGCTCAGCCACACACTCAGTCTTGCCATGGGGGAGGGGAACACAGGCACACAACACAAGTACTTAAACACAGTCACCGAATAACAACTAACAAGTCACTTAAACACCACACTTAGCTCTCGCACGGGGCCGGTCTCTCCAACTCAATCACCAGCACCGAGTGCTTCTCGGCACTGGTATTTCTATGAGAAGGCCCGCCCCCTGCGCAAACACGCGGAGTGGTGCAGGGGAGGCAGGGTCGAGTCCCCGCTGTCAGCAGGTTCCTTCTCCCCACCTGGCAGCCGTCGCGCCTCCGCCGGAGTCATGTGCATCAAGGGGGGGGCGTGTCAGGTGTCGCCGATAACTGTGGTATCAACGGGGAGGGGTCCCGGGGACCGGGGGTGGCACCCTGACTGAACCCTTGAGCCGGCGGCCGTGGGGGGGGGGGCTGCCCGTGGGATTTTTTAACATAGTGCGTGATTTGACGCCACGGCACCGCACGCCCATCTAAAAGCAGCCGAGGTTGCAAAGGAATTGGTGTGTGTTTGGGGAGGGGCAAGCAAGTGACCGGGTGTAGCTGTTGCTGCTGCTACAATAGGAAGCAGGTGGCTGGAGAGCAGGGTTGGGGCTGACTTAGGTATAAATTGATCAGCCTTGATTGCATTTGTGCTCACAAGGTCTCTGCAGCATCCCCACCCCCACTACCTCTCTCTGTGTCTTAAAGTGACTGCACAGGGCTAACAAGGGAGGGTGCCCAGCTTTCTTAGTTGCTAGGGTGTCCGAGAGGGAGGAAAGTGGAAGCGCCTGGTTCCCCGCACCTTCCTGCTGCATTTTCGGGCATATCCTCTCCACCTCCTCCCTGCTCTAGCTCCATTCATTTGCTAGGTTTGGCCCTCACAGCACGTGGGTGAGTGCAACATGCACACTCGCAGTGTGGCTACAGGGTTGTTCGTTAACACCCAGAGACACAGACCCTTTTTACATAGCAGGCACCCATGCATGGACACCCAGGATTTATTTATTTATTTTAACAGTCTTGCTACCCCTCCCCTCCTGCCACAGGCAGCTCGGGGCGGCTCACATTCAATAAAACACATAAAACAACAATCACTAAAAACAATAGCACATTAAAACCAATCATAAAAAGAGGATACCATAAAACTCCCAAACTCCCCACCCCTCACCCATCTCCCTCGCCAAACGCCTGGCGGAACAGCTAGGTCTTACCAATTCTTCAAAAAGATCGGGGGCCAAATGAGTCCCCACTGGGAGGGAGTTCCACAGCCATGGTGCGGCCACCGAGAATGCCCTCCCCTGCGTAGTCTCCCAGAAGACTTGGGGGACCTCGAGAAGGGCACCCACGGAAGACCGCAGGGATCGATCCAGGACCCTGGGAATCTGGGTGTTCACTCATGGGTGCTGACCATGTACACACCGCGGCAGGTGGGTGGGTGTGCGCGTGCTCCCGCAGAATACGCATGCACACCCACCTACACCCACCACCCGCGCATGGAGCAACCAGCGAAAACAGCGTGCATGTGTGATGGGTGGAGATTGGTGTGCATCCGTCTGCACCCTCACTCGCACCACCACACACATCGACACCCACGTAAAAAGGGCCACACACAGCTACACAGACACACGCTTGCTGGGAGTGGAGGCCACAGGGAAGGCTTGCACTGCTCGACTCTGCTTTGAGGCACCCAACAGTAGCATGCACGGCCCAGGGCCAGCTCTCATGCTGTCCAAAGGCAGGACATTTTAACTAGCCCCACTTGCCTTTGGCGGGCAGCATGACCGGGCAAGTCAAGGAGTGGTTGTCTTGGCTAAAGCAGAACGTCTAATTCCCTGGGGGGATCTTGGAGGCGAGAGGGGTTTTGAGGAGATGTGGGCATGCATACAGAGGGGGGAGAGACTGAGGTGGATGCTCAGGGAAGGGAGGGGCCTACAGGAGTGTGTTCAAGGGTAGAGACTGGATCCATGGGTCAGACTTATGAATTGGGAAGAGGCCGTGTTTGGCCTGCAGACCAGAGGTTCCGCATGCCTGGTTTACGTGTGTCTTTTGACTAGGGTGGCCAGACCTCCCCTTTAATCCAGGATGCTTATGAAAAATCCATGGGGCAGCCCTGCACCGGACTCAGTGCAGCCCTGCACCATGTATTTTTCATAAACGTCCTGGATTAAAGGGGAGGTATGGCAACCCTACTTTGGTCCCCGCAGGCC
The DNA here is from genome assembly GCA_003113815.1 of Sphenodon punctatus. NCBI lineage: Eukaryota > Metazoa > Chordata > Lepidosauria > Sphenodontia > Sphenodontidae > Sphenodon > Sphenodon punctatus. Next base: position 1,292,444 of record QEPC01015455.1, on the reverse strand, counting down.
AGTTCCATCCAAATTTGGCAGAGGGGAGAAAACCTCAAAGAAGGACCCCCCAAATTTCCCAACAGGGGAGGGCATATCGCCTGGCAGGGTGATATGGCTGCTTCTGTAGCAAAAAAAGAAGCCCCTTGACTTCCATCGAGCATTGTTCCTTCCATCCTAACTTGGCATCCCTCATGCGGATAACAGCCACATTTAGTGGAATGGCAGCTAGGATTGTGTTTTCTGTAACTGCCCAAGTGGGTGACCCTATGAGAGGCATAACTGTCCACTCCTGTGTGCAGCTTCAGTGGCGCTGACGGCGTTTTCAGACTGACACTTATCCCAGGATAACAGCGTTAATCCCAGGATGTGATGTCCGTCTAAACACTGTCAATAGTGATTATTAGCTCGGGATAACAAAAATATCAGGGTGTTATAAAAGTTAACTTTGTAGGTTTTATAACACCCAGATATTAAGCTATCCCAGGATTATGTCCGTCTGAACAACTATCCTGGGATAGTCAACTATCCTGGTGATTAGCGCCACAGAGTCCAATGGCAAAACCTGACAGCCTCTCTAGACATTTTCTGCTTCTATGGTATCTAGGAGCACATGACTGTGGGGCGACTGTATCACCATTGTCATCGTTCCACAATGCATTGCGGAGGGCCAAGTTTAAATACCCACAGAACAAAGGGATGAGTTTCTATTTTCTTCAATCCCAGAAATCAGTGCACTGAGCAACCACAAAAAGTACTATGGGATTGATATTCATCCCAAAGACTCTAATCCTGGGATAACAGCAATGTTCTGTTTAGATGGACTATCCTGGAATTAAGTTATCTCGGGATAGAAATGTCCATCTGAACAGGTGGACTTTGTAATCCCTGGATAATAAGTACTGGATAGTTTTCTAATTATCCATGGATAGTTTGTCTGTCTGAAAACGCCCTGAAACGCTGCATTCTGCCAATGTTTGTTCAACTGGTTTTCCATGCGACAATACATGGGGTTTTGGTGTTAGTGCGCTGGCTATTGATCGCAGGGCCTGTCATGTTTCTGCTGAGATGTTCAGATTAAGTCTCCAGCTCATTAACTTTGCGCTGTAACCCGTCAAGGCAGGTGACTTCTTCCTTATTTGCAAGCACGCCTTCCCAGCTGATAAGGGTGTTTGTCCAACATTGCAGATCACTATGGATGCATTAATAATGCCCCATTAGCTCCTGCACATGCATACTTTATGCAAGAATAATTCACCTGATGCCTCTCGATTCAGCAAGCTACAATCTGGATTTCTTTTCTCAAGCCAGCAGGGCATATTTGCCATTCTTGTTGTGGAGGATGACTTTTTCCATCATCTTCCTATTCTATCAAAGACTGTAGATAGAAGAGATTACGAGATCACGCTTTACATTTTCCATGAGCTACAGATGCCCACTCCATCTACAAGGCTGAAATTTTCAAAAGCACCTAAGGGTGCATTCATCTTCAGTGTTAGTTATTCTGGAATAACTAACACACTGTGAGTGAATGGCAAACATCACCTATTTAGCTAAACTTTGGGAACCTTAATAATGAGAACAATAGCATGCTTAACGGCAGGGACGGACTAGCTTAAAACCAGGGTTGGACTAGCTTGATAAGCTTTTGTGCGAGCTGAGGTGTTTAGGGCCCTATTAGATTTAGACAAATTATTTACAGTGGGTATTGTTTTGTATATCCAGTGATTTTGCCTGCTTCGAACTAGGTCCGATGAAGCAGATATGAATAGGGTTGCCGACTCTTTGGGTTTCATCTGAGCTAGAGTGCTCAGACTCCAGGGGAAGCCCAATTTCTGGGTAACAACTCAGTATCTGGGTTTTCAGGGGCAACCGGGGGTGGCCTTGTCCGATAAGGCTGGAGACAGACAGCTGGAAGATGTGGGCTGGCCGGAGCATGGGGAGGTGTATATGGCAACACCAGGGCCTATGACAGAGAGATGTGGTGGCACTGGAGAACCTACTGCCACTTAGGAACCACGGCTTGAGCTGCTGGTTTGAGACCAAGCTCATGACAGTCTCTTCATCTGAGTGCAGGAGGAGGGTTGGGACAGGACAACTAACCTCATAGGAGTGAATGGCCCTGCTACTTTGCTGGGATCTTCATGCTGTCTTGTCAGGCTTGGGCCTGTTCAGTAGTGTCATCTGATACTCAACCACCCAAGAAGAGTGTCCCCCGATACAACACAAAATGTAACTGAGAATTTTTGACTGAATAAAAGTTTATAAACTCAAAAAACAAAGGGAAAAAAAAAAAAAAAAAAGAAGAGTATCCCACAGCAAGCTCAGGCTCAGTAAATTATCTTGTGGTGGCCAGTTCAACAGTTTCAAGGATTGTCTAAAAACCAGTCTTTAAAAAAAAAATGTGGCACTGAATCATGGGAACAGGATGCTTGTGGTTGGGAAGGGGTGGGGGGAAATAGCCATGATGTTTGATGCAAGTTCTATCCCTAAGGACTTTCCTGCCCCTTTTCCGACATGGCCCCTCCCCCATGGAGTGCTGTGATGTCACCCCCCTGTAGACCTTTATGCTATCCCAACACCTCTTAAGGGGCACGTTTATGACACTCTTGTGGCCTCCCCCCTTTCCAACATGGCCTCATGTCATGATGTCACAACATTCCATAAGGAGTGGGGTTACATCAGACAAGAGCGCGGCTGTAGCAGTGGGGGGGTCCCAGAGCCACACAGGGGCACTGGGGTGTCACTTTAGAGAATTAACCCCGCTACCACACCCTTCCAGCTCTCTCTGTCTTTATCCCACAGTAATGGAGGGGTGCACTTTATAGGGGTCCCCTTTATAGGGGCCCAATCCTTGGCCTCCAACCTCCCCTTATAGCCAGGGCCTACACCTCCAGTGGTGCACGGTCCATGGGGATTTCACCCCTTTAGCGTTCAGGGGATCCTTCAAGGTCAAACAATCTTTCCCTATCTGTGGGTTAAGCCTCTAATAAGGTCTGAGACCCTCAGGGTTCTCTTATAAGTCTGGTGGCCTAAACCAAGCAGATCCCACCTGGGTTGTCCTGTTTCCTGTTCTTCCACACAGGGTCTGAAGGCTACTGTCCAAGGGGGTCTCTGAAGAAGCTTCAGTTACAAAGGGAAAAGACCTCAAGCAGGTAGTTCCTCCTTCTCCTACAGCCACACCTAGATTGAGCTGAGGCCCTTTATAGGTCTTCGACATGCTCAGTTCCATCCAGCCTCACTGAGCATGCCCCAGGACTTAGAGCTCAGACTGTTCTCTATAGCTCTACTGAGCATGCCCCAGGACTTAGAGCTCAGACTGTTCTCTATAGCTCTACCGAGCATGCTCCAGTACTTAGACTCCAGAAAGGATTCGTGGCCTCTACTGGGCATGCTCCCAGGCCACAGCCTGGCTATCTAGGCAGCTCAGTAACAGGGCTTCAAAGGATTCAGGGAAGCCACCCTATTACAGTGGCAGTCCTTTGGCCCCACTCCCTCCAACACATGGTCCTGTCTGCTCTGGGTTTCCTCCTGAAGGGAGGTAGAAACCCTCATGGTAACCTTGCCTACTACACCTGGACTATTCTATTTTGGGACTTTGGGCTTTTAGCTTGGTTTTCTCAAGTTGCCTTTGTTTTGTTTGGTGCATGGACATCAAACGATCCTTACTCAATGCAGCGAACATGCCATACCACTGGCATGCCACTTTGGCCTCCTCCTGTCCTTCACTGGAACAAATTTGTGCTTCTGGGTGGGGGAGTGGGCTACGTCAGAGAAGGAGAGTTCCCAGTTCAGCTGCCCTGGAGACTCCAAGTACCTGACATCTTCAGCCCATTTTGTACTCGAGCAGTAAATTAGAGGCCCTTCATGTTGTGTTTGGTAGTTGAATAAGGCACTTGAAAACACTGGGGCATTAACTGCAATCAAGTTTTGAAAGGTCTCTTGTTGCTAGAAGGAAGTTAGCCTGATAAATTGCTCTTTTCAATTAAATAAATGGCTAATTTCTCACAAGTAAGCTCAGTAGCTATCAGCTGCGGAAAGGTTTCTCTCTCACATTTCTACTGAGGGTTTTTTTCTGTACGGGGACTGATATATTTAAAGAGGCTAATTGTAATTCTAATGTAAGATAGTAACTCGTAGTAGCCGCTCCCGCCCCCAGTGGGGGCCCTGGTGACCCCACCCCCTCTATGGGGCCGCATAAGTGGTCAGGTTTGGGGCCCCACTGAGTGTGTGGACCCCCTGAATCCTGCTCTGATTAAATCATTGGCCTCCAGAAGAGCGGGCACAATGCAGTCACTACAGCTTGCCCTGTGGCAAGGCTGGCCCTGCCTCCCCCCCACCCTCCATTAGTTTATTTATTTATTTTATCAATTTAATACCTGCCCAATTCCACTTCAGGTGGCTCAGGATGGCTTACAATAAAGCCATATAAATATAAAACATTCCCACATAACTTAAAAATATAAAAAATACAAAACCCTCCCATAACTCCCTCCCCCACTTGCCACCACATAACCACCCTCACCTGTCCCCTCCACCAAATGCCTGGTGGAACAGCCAGGTCTTACACAAGCGACAAAAGGTCAACAGGTCTGGGGCCAGGCAAGCCTCCTCCGGGAGGGAATTCCACAGCCAAGGTGCGGCTACCAAGAACGCTCTCTCCATAGTGATCCCTCCAATTGGTTCGGGGGACCTCCAGGAAGGCGCCCACAGCAGACCGCAGGGGTTGAGCCCGGTCCCAGGGAGTAAGGCGCTCCTGCAGATAGGTCGGGCCAAGGCCGTGTAGGGTTTTAAAGAGAAGAACCAACACCTTGAATTGAGAAGACGGAGCACTGGTGTAACATGCTCCCGGTGACCCAATCCCGTATGAAGCTGGGCCGCCGCATTCTGCACCAGCTGTAACCTTCCAACCGTCACCAAGGGTAGCCCCACGTAGAGCTCGTTGCAGTAGTCCAGCCTTGAGGTAACAAAAGCATGAATGATGGTGGTCAGCTAAGAGTCTGAGAGGTAAGGCCGAAGCCACTGAACCAGATGTAACTGTTGGAAGGCCCCCCTCGCCACCACCTCCACCTGAACATCCAAGCGGAGCTGGGAATCAAGGAGCTCCCCCAGACTCCGCAACTGGGAGACCAGCAGAGGACAAACCCTGTCAATGGTGGGAGATGTCACACCCACTGTCCTCCACACCAATATTACCACCAGCATCATGCAGAGGATACAGAGCTGGAACAATCTCTGCATCCTCTGCATAATTGGAGGCAAAGCCATGTGGAATTTCTTTCCGACAGGACAAAAGCTGTGCAGCATTTCTCTCCTGAAGTTTTCCCCCAGAGTCCAATGCTACACATCTAGCCCTGTGAGAAAGCACCTTCAGTTTAATGGATCCCATTCACAGACCTGTGTTCACTGCTTTTTCCCCACTGGTGGCAACGGGGGGAAATGCAGTGAACATAGGTCCCCTCCTGCCTACAGTATCTCATGCAGTCACATATGAGAAGTAGGGCAGTGGGCTTTTCTACACATAACACCGGCTATGTGCAAATGGCAGCTACAGGCTGCCTGAAACCATGCTTTCTGGAATCACAGTCCAGGTTAAGTGTGCGACACAAAGCACGTTTGCACAGACAAAACAGAATGGGTGTTTGACACCCAAACAAGTGGCTACCGTTATGCCCAGAAATTCCCAGTGTTGCAATTGCCTAGTGCTGTCGCAAACTGCTCTGTAGGAATCAATAGGATTTGCTGGTTTATACCTCTTTCCCAAACACAACTGTTTCCAAACTTTTTACCTTTGTGATCCCATTTAAATATCATCCCGAGATCCCAGAGAACAATGAAGACCACGCAACGTCTATCAAATACCAGTCAGGATCATGGTCCTATTTGCAAATGGCATGGCCCCATTCGAGGTCCCAACCCACCGCTTGAAAACCTCTGCCTTAAGAGGTTCACAAAATTAAATTGCCTAGGAGGTTAAAGATAACTATCATAGGATAATAAATGTTGATGCACCTTCCCAGACATCTATCTCCAACTTTCTCTCCCTAGCCTCCGCCTCTGGACTGATTCCCCCATCCACACCTCGACCTCATCTTCTCCAGAAATTGTCCTATTGCTGACCTCTCCTTTGATCTTTGTCCCATGTCCGACCATTACCTTGCTTCCTTCAACCTCTCCCACCAACCCCTATCTTCTTCCTCAGCTCCATGCCCCTTCCGTGATTTGCAGGCTATCAACCCTTGAGACTTTGCTTCCTCCCTCTCCCCCCTCCTCCCTCCTGTCTTCTCCTCCTTTTCCCCCTACACCGCCATCTCTTCTCTCAACACCTCTCTCGTGACGACCCTCGACTTTCTTGCCCCCCTCTCCTCCTGCCCCGTTCGACCCCAAAACCCCCGTCCTTGGCTCACCCCTACTATCCGCTACCTCCGATCCTGCACCCGAGCTGCTGAACACCTCTGGCACAAATCCCGCTCCCACCCTGACTTCCTCCACTATAAATTCTCCCTCTCCTCCCTCTCTTCTGCTATCTCCCGGGCGAGGCAACACTACTATGCCTCCCGAGTTGAATCCTACTCTCGTGACCCCCGTCGCCTCTTCTCCACCTTTGACTCCCTTCTCAAACACCCCCACCCACCCTCTCTGCTCAGGATCTCGTGTCATTCTTCACCTCAAATATTGACCAGATCCGCCAGAACATTGCTTCCCACCCGTCTCCTCTCCCTGCTCCCTCCCCGCCCCCTCTCCTCCTTCCCTCCTGCCTCCCTTGAGGAAATCTCCTCTTTGCTCTCTTCCTCCAACCCCTCCACCTGCCCTCTCAATCAAATCCCCTCCCGCCTCCTGACCTCCAATGCTCCCACTGTCGCCCCCCTCCCCCCATCCTTTTACATGTTATTAATCTCTCCCTCTCCACTGGCTCCTTCCCCTCCACCTTCAAGCATGCCACCGTCTCTCCCATCCTCAAAAAGTCCACCCTCAACCCCTCTAGTTACCGACCGGTCTCCCTCCTACCCTTTGCCTCTAAGCTTCTGGAACGTGTTGTCTACTCCCGCTGCCTGGACCTCCCTCTCTGCCAACTCCTCCCTGGACCCTCTCCAATCTGGCTTCCGCCCCCTTCACTCCACTGAAACAGCCCTTGCCAAGATCACCAATGATCTACTTGTTGCTAAATAGAAGTGCCTTTACTCCATTCTTGTCCTTCTTGACCTCTCTGCTGCCTTTGACACTGTCAACAACTCACTCCTACTGGACTCTCTTCGCTCCCTAGATTTCTGCGGCTCTGTCCTTGACTAGCTCTCCTCCTACCTCTCTGACTGCTCCTTTAATGTGTCTCTTCCCAATTCCAACTCCTCCCTCCCTCCCCCTCTCGGTTGGGGTTCCCCAGGGCTCTGTCCTGAACCCTCTCCCTTGGCAAACTCATTGCCTCCCATGACTTCCAATATCACCTTTATGCTGACGATACTCAACTCTCTCTCTCCACCCCTTTCTTGCCCCTTCTGTCCAAGCTCGCCTCATCAGCTGTCTCTCTGATATCTCCGCCTGGATGTCCCAACGTCAGCTCAAGCTCAACATGGCTAAGACAGAACTCCTTATCTTTCCTCCCTACCCTTCCTCTCCCTCTTCCCTGTCCATCCTTTTTGATGGGGTCACCATCTACCCCATTCCCCAAGCCCGTAGCTTGGGCTTTGTCTTCGATACTCACCTTTTCTTTAAACCCTACATTGACTCTGTTGCCAAGTCCTGTCACTTCGCCCTCCACAACATTGCTCAGATTCGCCCCTTTCTCTCTGTCTCCTCAGCCAAAATCCTTGTTCACGCCATGGTCATCTCTCACCTTGACTACTGCGACCTCCTCCTTACTGGCCTCCCCCACTCTCACCTGTCCCCCCCTCATCTCCATCCAAAACTCCGCTGCTAAGGTCATCCACTCAGCCCATCTCTTTGACCACGTACAGCCTCTCATCTCCTCACTTCACTGGCTCCCCCTTCCCCAACCCAGTCTTCACAAATTCCTGGTGTTCACCTACAAATCCCTTCTGCCTTACCTCCTCCCTCCGCACCTTCAAATCCCTCCTCAAAACCCACCTCTTCCTCGCCGCCTTTCCCGATGCCTGTTAGAACTTTCCTTTCAATATTTACTGTCTGCCCTCCCCGCAGACTCCTGCCTAACCGCAACCAAGCCAAACACGTGCACCTGAAACTTCGCATCCACTTGAATGTTATTTATCCCTTGTCTCTCCCTATGTCCCCTCTCCTTGTCTCCCCCCTCCGTGTCTATTCGATTGTAAGCCGTAGGCAGGGACCGCATCTATCTTATTGTTCTGTAAAGCACCAGGTACACAGCTGGCGCTATACAAATGCTTATACTACTACTACTAATAATAGGAACCAACATAACCAGATCTCTCTAAACTGGATCCTTCCTTACATGTCTTGCTTTTCCTGCAACTTTCAAACATGCTGCATTACTGTATATTCAATTGATTGAATTGAATTACTGTTATAGTAAAACAGAGATGGGAGTCTCTGGCTTGCCGTTCAATTTGGGCCTATGGGCCTCTTTCATCTAGACCACGGAGGTTCCCTCACTGTTACATTGACTGTGGCCTGCTGTTGTTTCCCCCAGCAGCCCACAGGTGGCCCACTAACCTCTGGAGTGCTACAGAGTGTGAGTGACATGGCCTCTCCCTGCCACAGGATGCAGGGTGGGGCTGCCTCTACACAGTGGGGTGCTCCATGGGGGGCCCAGACTAGAGAACCTCCAGGACAGTCATGCATCCCACTATGAGGCGTTGGGATGAAGTGGGTCTCATTCACAGGAGCAGGTTTCCCACTGCTATTGTAGAACCTCCCTCATCCGGACACCTCTTTAATCTGGACATAAAGCCTGACCCCCAAGCTGTCTGGGTGAGGTGGGTTTCTACTGTATTCAGTTTCAATTCAGTAATACAGTAATTGCCAGAAAAGGACAGGACAGACCTCTTCAGGTCCAGGACAAGTATGACCTTCCCAGATGACCACATACTTCATTTGAGGTTTGATCTCCTGTCCTTTCCCAAGAGACAATGGCTGCCAGTTCATGTCTGCAGAAATGCCTTCCTCCTGCTAAAAACAAACATCTGTATCCTAGAACAAAGCCTTGTTGAATGGTTTGTCTATTCCAGAATTTACCCTTGTGCTAATGAATGAGTTAAATCATCATTGGAAATTCAAGTCTAGACAAATCTTTCCAGCTGGCTCCATAGCAGTGTCCATCCAATGATATCGGAAAAACAACAGTTTCCCCTCCACTATTCAAACTACAGAATACCGTGGAAAGCCAGATGCCACAGCGTACCAACCAATGGTAGATGGTGGTTTCTTACTGTGGCATTCGATGGGCATTTCACATACATTTACAGGCGAAGTTTACAATTCATTCTGTAGGATGTGGAGATATGGCACCCAGAGCCAGGCAAATGTGTGGTAGACTGTACAACCACACAAGGCGACATGCGTGGGGGGCCGGGGGGGGCGCTATGGGGTCCAGGAATAAACTTGAAATGCCAACATGAGTGGGAGAAACACTCTCAGGGAAGCACCAACATATAGGGCCACTGAGTAAACTAGAAATGACAACATCTGTGTAACATATGGGTCTGCAATGCAGGAAGCCCCAGCCTCTGAATGGGATGTCATGTTTAACTGAACTTCCAAAAATTAAGCCAGGCTAACGTTTTCCTTTTTCTAATAAGTGGGGATTTGTGTTCTCTGCATTTCCCCATTGGCTGCAATGAGAAAAATGCAGTGAACACGGGTCCCAGATTAATGGGTGAGAGTTAGTGGGTGTCCCTCGAACATTCCTCTTAGGAGGGGGCCCAGGCCACACCACCATTTTGCACTGCTATCTAGGGATGAGCATTCAGATGGAATTTTGGAATAGTTGCCAACTCAGATTTTTTTAAAATGCGGATCTTGTTATGGATTACCGATTCCTGTTCTCCATTTCCCATTGAAGTCAATGGGAAAACAAACCACAATTCATTTCAATGGGCCGTTCAATTTAAAGCCATGAATGTGGATGAGAATGGATGGCCCACTGAGACAGAGGAAAGTGTGTGTGTGTGTGTGTGTGTGTGTGTGCGCGCGTGCGCGCGTGCGTGCGTGCACTTGAGATGTGCTGCTGAATGGATATGACAACTTGACAGAACAGAATTTGACACATTAATGATATAACGTGGAAAACTATCTATCTTCTAACAACACATGCTGCACAAACACAATCCAAAAACATCAGAGCAGGCAATTTATTATAGTGCTCAGAGTCTATAGAACAGATCTGTCACCTGAACCCATGGCTGTTCAGCCAACTGTGATGTTGGTGTGGTTCTATCAGACCTCAACACCAAAACATATGTTACACACACCAAAGAATTCAATCTACTACAGGCCATGTACACCTGTTTGTGTCATCATGCACTGCACCACAGAAGACAAGAGTTATCATAATATAACAACACTGCTTAAACCGAAAACCATACCAAGTTCCAACTAGAATTCAGACCAGAATCTCAGATATTTGCTAAAAATTGCCAGTCAAGTGTCAAGAAGTCACCAAAACTGAAAATCAGAGGATCAACGCAATGGCAACTTGAACTCAGTTCCGCACACAGTTTGAGCTCCCCAGCACTGAGACAGACCAATGAACAATTTAAAATCACAATCATTCTTCAACACAGTACAGTAAGCCTGGCATTATCAAATTACAATACCATCACATAAAAGGAACGGCACTGATGGCACTGGAATGGCAGTATCATCGACTCACTGACAAACACAGGGGTACTGTGATGGTACGGTGGAGGGGGAGTTAGTGCAAGTGCACTGGGACATTTACTCATGTGTCTTGTAGTCCTGTGGATGTCTTTTGATGTGGCAGGCAGGACAAACAAGATGCTCCAGGAAGCCAGCTCCAGGATGAACGATGATGCATCAAGTCAGCTAAGCGGGAGGCAGCAGACCTCTAAGGTGAAGTTGAAGGGGCAGAGGAGAAGGAGAGAGGAAGGAACTGCATGCACACAGCCTGGGGACTACAAAAATGAAGGGAGGCCCCCTTCCCTTCCCATGCTCTGGGAAGGCCCTCCAAGCCCACAAACATCCAGATCATAGATAAGAAAGTCCCAGGGACAGTCTGGCTGAGATGGCGTTTGCTGAACGGCATGCACATGTGCACACTTTGGGCACCCAGTTACCTGTCCCACGATGAGGTGACACTCTGAACCAGACTCTGAGGCCCTAACAATAATGGTGCGGCCACGCTCAACTGACCAATTCTCATCAGGAGGTGTGGTACAGGTGGTGGTGTCAAAGGTGCTGAACTTCAAGCCAGCTGGGAATTGATCCTATGTCCAATATCCATTGCCTAGTCCATTGTCCAATGTCCTCAACTCAGTCAACCTCCACATTGGATCATGACATTCTCAAGGAAGTCGAGAAGGGGCAGATTGGTTTTTAAGAAAACCAACTGCTCAACCTTCTTGGGGTCTATGCGGGATCGGTGGGGGCTGATGATGTCCCTGGCAACACCGAAGATTTGCTCTGATGGCATGCTGGTTGAAGGGCAGGAGATGTAGCGTACCACAACCTTCACAAATGGAAGCCAAAACTCCATCTTCCTGGACCAGTAAGCCAAGAGGTCAGACTTGATTGCATACCCACTCTGAAAGATAATGGAAGATGTTAGCCTCCACAAGATCGGGGGTTACAAGAGCTGGTAAGCCCTCTGCAGACTCTACCACCAAGGCTACCATATCCTCACACCACAAGCTACAGGTCAGCCTACCCTCTTAGCCCTCTGAAGCCACCAAAGCTGGCGACAGAGACCTCCTGGGTTGAGGTCCTACCTCTAACCTCTAAGAAGTACTCTCCTGATGTGTTTGAAGGTGAGAGAGTACACTGTGATGGTGGTCTTGACACAAAGGTCCAGAAGGGTGGCAAAGGAATAGCTGTCCGAATCCTTGAGCAGGGCATCAAGGCGGGAATGCAGCTTTGACAGCAAGCTCCTCACCAGCTCCAATGACACTCCCTACAGCTCTTCGTGGGACACAGATGCTCTCAGCAGACGTCTGTCAAGGAGATCGGGATTGCCTGGCTCAACGTGGCCTGCTCGCTGCTGAGATCTTTGGTTGCCAGGTGAAACGGCTACAGAGCCTTGATCATCTGCTTGATGTAACTCCAGTTCTCCCAGGTCAGCTTGGCTCCGAACTCCTCTTTCTGAGTGAGGCAGTAAAACACGTCCCTCTGCTCAAGGATCTGCTCCCTCCAGCATCAGGAAGGTCGAGTTCCAATGGGTTGGGATATCCATGACCAACTGCGGAGTGCCCAACTCTGTCTGCTCCATGTGCAACGCCGTACTGGCCATAATGGATTGATGGAAGCGGCTTGTGGTCCTCCTCACCTTCCCCAGAACCTCGGACCATCCCTCAGTCACATCAACGGCACGCTTCATGATGAGGTTGAGGATGTGCGTGCTGCACTGAATGTTCCGAAAGCCACCCTCACGCACGGCCTTCAGAATGCTCCTGGCGTTGTCAGTTACAGAGAAACCAACATCCACGTGTGATTCTGGCATATGGACCCACTGGTCCAACATTGCCCTCACAGCATGGAGAATATTGCCCGACATGTATCGCTTGTCAAGCACCTGGGCATGCAAGAACGTCCATTTGTGCTGACCAGCAGACACTGGCCCTGCACTGCTGCTGCCTGCTGCACTTGAGGTGTGACACAGTGGCAGCTGCCACCAGTGTGCGGTCAGGGACATGTAGGCATGGACTGCACACGTGCTGGTCCACAGGTCCGTGCTAAAGTGTACCATGGAGCCCTTGGCCTTGGAGAACATCTCCAAGAGCCTGGACCACACATTCCTACCGAAGGCTTGGCAGGAGGGAACATGATACCTGGGCTTCAGCTTGCAAAGCAGCCATTGGAATCCAACGCGCTCCAGCACAGAGAATGGCTGCTCTTCCAGGGCAGTCAACTCCCGCAGTTGTCCTGATGATGTCAACAGCCCATGGGTGGAAACAACATCTTTTGCAGCAGGAGCTCTGGTAGAGATGACTGGGAGGGTTGTGACTGGGGTCATGCGACCTGTTTCTTAGAGGAGCCAGTGCTCCTCTCAGAAGACTTCTGGGGAACTGCAGGGGTAAGGCCGGCATCAGACCCTCTGCAACTGCCCCACCCGCTGCTTCCACTTGCCCATGGCACCAGTACGACCCCATATGTTCGCATAATGCTGTGCCAAGTGGGTGTTTAGGTCACCGGTGGGAAGATGCCAAAGTTCTCCCCCGCGACTGACCCAAACTTTGCAGTGCATGCTCACTGCCATTCTGACACCGTCTTCCAGCGTGAAGTGCGACCGCACAGAAGATGTAATGTGCTTTGCGTTGGTACCTGGGAGGGGGAAAACAGCACTGGGTGGGTGACACTGCAGGTGGAAGGGGTAGCGGCCACAGCTGGCACGGTAGGATGAGTGGTGGTGGTGAAGGAGGGGACCCAAGCAGGTGTGCTGGGATGCGTGAAAGTAGCAGGTGGGGGTAGGAGAGCAGGCACAACGTCATGCGTGGTAGTAGGGGGGTTGGCTGGGAGAGCAGGTGCAACATCACATGAGACTGCGAGCAGGCACCTTGGGCCTCCTCCAGGGGGGAGTTGCAGCAGCAGTGGAGGATGAGGGGCGATCAGCAGCAGGCACTGCGGCAGAAGACGACGACTTCTTCTTGCCACAAAACACTGAGTCTATAACGTCCTCTGCTCCCAATCTTTTCTTAGGCCTCCCCGTGCGCCCAGAGCAGGTCTGCTTGAGTGCAAGCCAGCCCAGGAGGCCGGACGTGGAGACCTGCGCCACCATGGGTGGCCTGGCCTCCAGGGACCCTGCCACCGATGAGGGGGGCAGAGCGGCCTCCTCATGCAGTGGCTCACCAATGCGGGGAGCGCCACTCTGGGGCTTCTCGCTCGCCTTTCCACTGGCACTGATCATCACACGCTGGATGATTTAGTGCAATGAAAAAATGGGGGGAGAAGCTAGGCCTGAAAAAGATCAAAAGGGGAAAAAAGAAGGAGGAAGCAGAAAAGAAAAATAAAGAAGAAGCAGAAGCACAAACCAAAAGGAGGGGAGGCAACTGTGGCAGGAAGGGCTGTGGTTAAGGGCTAGGCTGGCTAGTGGGCTACCCCAATGGGGGAGTATCCTGAGATGAAAGGAGCTGGCTGGCTGGCGGGGAAGGAAGGAAAGCTGTGTGGGACCAACCATGGGAAGCAGCTGTGGTGGGAAGGGCTTTGGGGCAACTTAGGGGCTAGGATGCCCCAGTGAGGGAGGAGACTCAAAGCAGGTGTCTCGCTGGTGGAGGAGGGGGAGCGCTAAGGGCTAGGCTGCCCCAGTGAGCAAGGAGACGCACCTCAAAGGCCGTGGCTGGCTGTGCAGGAGGAGGGGGGAGGCTGCATGGACTGACCGGGCCTGGGGAAGCTGCTGCAGAGGCAAGGGTTGTGGGGAGAGTTTGGGGCTAGGCAGCCCAATGGGGGAGAAACCTAGCCTCAAAGGAAGTGGCTTGCTGGGCTGGAGGGGGGGGGCAACTAAGGGCTAGGCTGCCCCAACAAGGGGAGAAGCTGGCTACAAAAGGAGGTGGCTGACCAAAACGTAGGGTGGGGAAAGGCTGTGTGCCATGGAGTGGGGGAACCGCGAACTGGACGTGGCTGGGGGAGAGGGAAGAGAAGTCCGAATCAAAAGGGGGAGGGGGATGAAGAGAAATGCAGGAGGTAGGTGCTGCTAAAGGCCGAAATCAAATCCAATGACTGAAATCCAATGAGTCACCGTCTGAAACCCAACCAATGAGAAAATAATCCAAGAAAAATCTAAATCTAACCAAAACCCAAGGGAAGCCTGCCTGGTGGAAGGGCCAGGGGTGGGGGTCAAAGTAGCTGGGGACGGCAAAAGAACCTGGGAGCCCGGGGGGCGGGGCGTGAACTTGTTTGAACCCGAAGTCTGGGTGGGGAGAAGCCTGAGTGGAGGCGAAATATGGGTGGTTGGGGGTTAGGAAGTCTGGGGGCCATAGAGGTCAATGGTCTTCTTTGGGGGTAAACATCAACGTCAAGGCCACATCATTTCAGACCACAGTACCTAAAAAGCAAATACCAAAAGCCCCCACCAGCAAAGCTCCTCTGCCCGCGTCCCACCTCCCTGACCGTTAGGCAAACCCTCGGGCCACTGGATACATTTTTCAAATTAAACAAATAAACAAAAAAGGCACCAAGGCTGAGAGGGCTGCTATTTGGTCAGAGAGGGACAGGAATGCACAGAGCCAATCTGCAATTCTGGGTCCCCAACATTGCGGACCGGCATAGTGGATCATTACAGCTTGATCTGAATCTGAAAATGCACACTCCTACTGCTAGGTCGTGCATCCAATGTCAAAAAAACACAGTCAAAGATTATAAGAACCTAAGTGCCAGACTGGGTCAAACCAATAGTCCATCTGGCCCAGCATCCCATCTCCGACAATGGCAGCTTCAGTTGCTTCAAGGAAGTCCACAATGGGTCATAAGGGAGCAATCCATTCCTACTACTTAGCTCCAGACAGCTCCAGACAGCAAGAGGTCTTGTCCAACAACTAGGGGTGGGACACTGGGGAGAATACCGGATACCAGATGTACCGGTATCGGATCTTCCTAGTACCGGATTTACCGGTATCGGCATACCGGATTTTTAACATTGGCCGTGGTACTGTATTTTTTACATTGCGGCTATTGACTTCAATGGCCACAATGTAAAAAATCTGGTACTGTGGCCAATGTTAAAAATTCAGTATGCTGGTACAGGTAAATATCGGATTTATTGGATTAAGCCGATACACCCAAATACCGGCCATATCGGATCTCGGGAGAACCAGAATTCCCACCCCTACCAACGACCAACTTGACTAATAGCCATTTACAGAACTATCCTAAGCTAAGAAGTCATCAAATCCTTTTTTTGTTGTTTAACCCAGTTTTGTTATTGACTTTCACAACATTTTCTGGTAACATGTTCCATAGGTTGAGTGGGGGGAAAAATTACTCTTATTTGCTTTGAACCTACTGCCAGTTAATTTGAAAGGCAGTAGGCAGTGTCCACACCCCCTCCACAGTTCTATTATTGTGAGAACACTAGAACAAAATCTAGGACCCTTTCTGCAGTGTTGTGCAGAGCACCCGACTAACGTTGGGCCAAGCGTATAGTTAGAACTCTTTGCCTGGGTGAAGGCTAGAGTTAGAAGAAGATATTTCTGCAGAAGGCCCAGGTAGCGTGTGTAATGCACAAAGAGCCAAATTACCAGATATTCTGTTGAGTGTGTCGATGTTGGAAACATTTCACTGGTAACAACCCTTGGTAGGGCTGTAGCGGAATATCGCAGCGGTAGCTATTTCCGCTAGAAACAGCATTTCCGCAATTAGTGGTACGGCGTGGCAGAGGCTTTCATTCCGCTAGTTTCATTCCGCTATTTCCGCAGTTCCGCTAATTTCATTCCGCTACTTCCACAGGCTTCGCAAAATAGCAGAAACATGACATTTTCGCTACTTCCGCCAGCACCACAAAATAGCGGAACAGCAGTTTACCGACAGTTTCTGCAATTTTTCCACAATTCGCGGAATGCCGGCGGAATTAGCGGAATGTCCACAGAAAAGCCGCGGTGTGGCACGGGCAATTCTGAAATGGCGGAATAGAATCGTGGCACAGTAACAGTTGCTGCCGCATCAGCCCTACCCCTTAGCACTCTGACATTCCATATTATCCCGAAGAATTTTAAAAAGTAAAAAAGGATGGGTACTTTATAACACATTGCTGAAAAGCTGATTGTTGTGGTATAAAATTCAGGCCTGTATTTATAGTGTTGTATCCACTCATTTATTTATTCAGATTTGTAGCCTGGCCTGTCAGCTCAGGGTGGGTAACAGCATATTAAAATCATATTAAAATAAACACACATAGAAACATATAAAAAACCCTTGAAAAAACCCCTATCCCCTCCTGCCACCAAATGCATGGCCAAATAGAAAGAAATTACAGTCCGTACCTCTCAAATATCTTTGATTTTCTGGGACATCTCTGACTGGACACCTCTTTTGCTGTCTGTCCCGCAGTCACAGAAAACTTCTGTAAAGTCCTGCATTAGAAAGGGAGGGGTGAGGGAGAGCAATCTGCAAGTCATCAGTGGGGACAATGAGTTGGATTCCCCCAGACCGAAAGATCCAAGAAGGTTTTCCAAGGCAACTTCAAAGCGGCCCTTCCCATGCTATGGATAGGGATGTGCAGAAGGGAACATTTTTGTTTTCATTGCCATTTTGTTTTATGTTTGGATTTTTCTGTTTTGATTTTTATTTCATTTATGTTTAAAATTTCATTTCCATTCATTTCTCAATGGGCATTGGGCATGGCTTGGTTAGGGAATGGGGGGATGCAGTGTGATCTAACACCCACAGGGGGTATCAGAGGAGCGCAGGACGAGGGGGCTGCATTGTTCCTTCTCCGGCTCTAACTATTAAGTGACTCCCATCCGTTAGAGAAGCGACTTGCGTGGGCCTCAGAGACAAAGAGAGAATTCAATGTGGCAGAGAGAATTCAATGTGGTGGGCACAAGAACAGCAGGCTCTGGAGTTTAAAATGAGTGGGCTTGGGAAAGTCTATGTAACACCGACACACCCCGGCCCCAGAGTCAAGTTCGCTGTTACAGCCCCCAGTCCCCTGAGTACTTTTAAGTCTGTGTCAGGTGAACCCGCAGCTTTCAGCCCGACACCAATTTGTCTCCTCAGGCTGCGCTCTCCTGGCTTCTCTAGCTTGTCTGTTCTTGTTCTGCATTACGGTGTCCAGGGCTAGCATCCTCGCGGCTAGTCCCCGCACTCCAGTCACGCTCTGTCACCGCTCCTCAGTTTCCCTGCTGCTCTCTCACTGGTTGCTGCAGGTGATCAAGACGGCTGACGTAAGCTGTTCAGGACGGGGGTGTCTGAAGAAGGACACAGCTGTGGGGGGGGAGGCTAGGCGGGCCCCGAGGCTGGTTAGAGAGGCCAGCAGCAAGCTCTGGGAGAAAGCACTGGAAAAGCCGGGCTGCGCTAGTTGAGGGCAGCACAGCCTGGGGATGAAATTGACTAGGGGCAAGCTGAGCAGAGAGAGTGAGACTTGGAGGGGACTGGAATTAACACCACCAGAGAGGAGAGCTGGTCATAGCCGTGGTGCGGAGAGAGAGAGCGAGACATGGAGCGGGTGGAAATTAACAAGAAGTCACTAGAGAGGAGAGATTCTCAGAGCCGCGACGTGGAGAGGCAGTGAGACTTGAAGCGGGAGGAACTTAACAAGCCGCTGGCGGAGAGAGCTCTCCTCATCTTGTTAATTTCAGCCCACTCTGAGTCTCATTGCCTCTCCGTGGCTTGTCCCTAGTCAATTTCTTCCCCAGGCAACTAGTTGTGGAGCTAGGGCAAACAAAACAACCTAATGTTTTGCTGGACAGTGCCAAGCAAAACAAAACAAACGAAATCTAAATGAAGTTTTGTTGGATTTCTTATTCTGTCTACCTTTTTTCTTTACCTTCAATGAAACTACAAAATTTCAGTTGAGTTCAACAGAAAACAAACAAAATGCACATCCCTACTCTCTATTGTCCTCTCCTTAATTACACCTCTCCTTGTAGTCTTTGGAATTATTAACACACCCCATCTCTGTGTGGGAACATCTGTGTGCAGCTATAATTTCTAATCATTTCTCTTGAAAAAAATCAGCAGGTCACAGCTTTGGACCTGAACTTTGTAAGGGGTTGATATGGTGATTTGTTTTATTAATAAATAATAATAATAAAGTTCCCTTTTTAAAGCAGTAGCAAAATTTCAGACCCACCTCTATGTTAGGCTTATTGCAGCATTATCCACACAGCATTTCATCTGTCAGAGAGAATCCACACAGGAGAAGAAATGGCTGTTGTGGGGGGAAAGCTTTACTGGCAGAAGGAGGGCCGTGTAAACTGCAAAACTGGCTTGGTATGGGCGTGTGGAGGCCAAGCAGGTAAGACAAGTGCTGTGATGGAGTTTGGACATAAAGACTGGCAAGGCAAGGATTTAAGTCAGGGGTTATGAGAAAGCTTATTTTATAAGATATGACAGCCCTTAACTGTTTAAGCTAGCTAACCTATTAGGCTGGTCTGAAACATAAGCAATCGACTACTTTTAGTTTGTATAAATATATATGTATAATATTCTGATTTTATGCAAATTACGTCCCACATTGTCCTGCATCTTGAGAGTCACTATCCCTCATTTCAGAGTTCAGGGTTTAGGAGGTATGTGTTACACTGGCCCTGGAAGATGCTCAGACTAAGACTTTGAACTTGTAAGGGAAGAAGATCCTTACTGGAGGACAGCCACCAGGAATACCTCCCCGCACGCCCTTGCCATATGAACTTGATGGGCAGATGGCATTTTGGCCAGGAGTGTTGTCTTGCACTGCAGGGATCACGATGGAAGAGAAGGCTGGAGGCCTAGGCCAGATAGGGTTTTGTAAGTCAAAGCTAGCATCCTAGCTCATTCGCAGAATGCTACTGGAAGCCAGGGCAGATGACTTCTTAGCACAGGTGCAATGTTCTCTCGGTGACCCATCCTCAACAGGCACTGAGCTGCTGTTTTCTGCACCAGCTGCAACCTTCGAGGGCAGCCCCACACACAAACATGCTGCGGCGGTTCAGCCTTGAGATCGTAAAATCGATGATGATGGTGGCCAGGCCCAAGTCTGGACGTAAGGGCCATAGCCTTCTCACCAGGTGAAGTTGGTGAAAAGAGCTCCTGGCCACCGTTCTAGGTGCAGCGAAAACTCGGCGCCGTCATACTCGGCGGCGATACGGTTATTTGTTTAAGAGTCTGGGAGTTTCTCTGGTGAATTCATTGCCATAGGCATCACCCAGCTGCTTAATTCAGGGAAGCACATTACATGGTTGAGCATTTAGCTGAAAAAGCTTGCTCGCACGTTTAGGGGTTCAGACCTCCTAGTGAGTGATGGGTGCCAAGCCTACTCGGTGCCAAGCCTACAGGGACTCGCCAGGGTTACAGCCATCAAAGGAGTTGCTATGGGTGCACACCAGACATGTTAATCATAAATAGACGTAACTTATAATGTGAGTAATTTTATCTGTTTATACCTTCAAGACAGATAAACAAAAGAGGACGACGGCTACGGGACCATAGCTGTGTAAAGTCTAGAGGGTTGTAATCTTCGTCTCATTTGAGCACAGATCTGGCTCCTGTACTACAACGGACAGAATAAAATTGTCTGACAACGTTCGGTTTTGCCTGCCTCCTGGGTGTTGGAACGGAGAAGTTCAGCTCCTGGCACTCCAGTGTGATGGAAGTAAGACCATAAAGGCAGCGCAGGGCCTAGGAGCAGCCCTGGCCGAAATCTCCATTTGAACTGAACTGACCAAGAGCCACACATGGCTCCTCAGCCAGGCTGGCAAATCTGATCATCTGAAGCAAACTCGGGCTGCACCAACTCAAGGAGGAACAATAACCTGCCAAAGCAACAGGTGTAATACATCTCTACCAGAGCCACTATCCACATCCCCCCCAGGAAAACCATTCCAAATACGAAGAAACGACACGTGCCGATCGCAGCGTGTGGCATACTTCATTCGGTGCACTAAATGCCCCAGTAGAAACTACATTGATGGAACCAATCAGTCCTTATGAAACTCACACAGAGAAAGGTTAAGGACAAGGATGTTATTGCCCGCTTAGGAAAGAAGCCTTCATTAGTGCGGGCACTTGTTGCACGGAACTATTTATTTTCCTCACCAAAAGTAATGAACAGTTCAACTTGCTAGGTTAGAGCTCTCCAGCTTGGAGATGACGGAGAGGGGATATGATAGAAGTTTGTAAAATCGTGAGTGGTGTGGAACGAGTAAATAGGAAATGGTTATTTACCCTCTCAAATAGTACTAGAACTCGGGGACACTGCATGAAACTAATGGGTAGCAGATTTAAAACAAATTTTTAAAAGTTTTTTTTTCGCTCAACACACAATTAACTTGCGGAATTGTTGCCAGCAGATGTGGTCAAGGTCAGTAGCATAGCTAGGTCTAAAAAAGGACTGCATACGCTCTTGGAGAGTTGGTCCATTAATGGCTATTAGCCAAGTAGGTTTAGAGGACGTAATGTCTTACTGTCAGGAGCTGAGAGTGAACAACAGGAAATGGATCACCCATTGGGACCTGTTGGGTAATTCTCCCACGTGACTGAGATTGGCCACTGTTGGAGACAGGATGCTGGGCTCAATGGACCACTGGTCTGACCCAACATGGCACTTACGTTTTTATATTAACAGTGGAACAAGCTGCGCTACGGAGGCTGTGGAATCTCCTTTCCTGAAGGTTTCTAAGAGACGGGACAGGCATCGTTCAGGGATGCTTTAGGTATGGGGAAGGGGTAGCCAAAGTTTCCAGCCCCAAGAACCATGCGCCAAAATCTTCAGATGAACGAGAGTCACAGGAGACCCCCTCTTGCTTTGTGATCGGTGTGGTCCTGGCTGCTGAGATTCAGAGGAGCAGCTGAAATTTAGCTACTGCGACTCGGGTGCAATGAACTAAGACACGGGCTCATTAAAGGCAACACAGGGTCAAGGACCAGCCCTGGTGGAGGGCAGATCTTGAACTGCCCAAGATCTCCCGAGCCACAGCTTGGCCACCTCTGGTATAGGATGTCCTGTCTTAGGACAGGGAATTGGAGGAGAGGACCCATGAGATCTCTACCATCTCCAATTCTATAAAGCAGCCCAGGGCTACTGACCATGCAGTGCTGCTGACAAATGGAAGGACAGTCAAGAGACAGGCAAACACTTTGAGGACACGGGCACGCAAAGCAATCAGCGCGTGGCTGAGGTAACTTTATCTAAGATATCTACATCTTACATTGCCCTGCCAACCTGCCACAGCTAGACAAGTGCCGGGGATGAATTACTCCTGGAAACCGGTGACCTACTGACTGGTCAGGCTCGGATCTGCATTTCCCAGGTCAGCGGCTCATCACGCTGGCGTCTTGTACTGATGGGAGCTTGAAGCAACAGTGACAGCTGTGCCGGGGAACCACTGATGCCTTCTCTCCTGTTGGCTGAGGGAATAAATCTAAGTGACAGAAGGTTACCTCCTGTGATAATGGGAAGGAGCTCATGTTCTCCTGCAATACCTTCTTTGCTAATCAACACCACTACTCGAGGAAGATTGAAATGCAAACAGGGAAAGCTTGGCAGCTACACAAGAGCTGCTCCGTTCTTCTCTCAAAAAGTGGTGCAGGGGAAAGAACGGAGGAAGCACCAAATAGGAGCTTCTCTCGTTATACCAGGCATGGGGAACCGAGGGCCCACAGGCCAAATTTAGTCCCTTTTCAGTTCCTGGATCTTGTCCATAATCCCAGTCCCATCTCTCAACACTGAAGGAGTACATTCAGGGGAAGAGAGAGGAGGGCACGGGATGGGTCTAGGGCAAGACCCTCCCCCTTCTTCCCCCCCATGCGGAACGCACCCATTAAACACTCCCGACTCCTATCTGGGCTGAGAAGCTCGTACTAATTTTCAAACTGGCCCACGGGAAGGAAAAGGTTCCCCGACCCATGCATATAGCATACTGAGGGTAGCTACTCTGTCTTACACCCCCTCTCTATCCTTCATGTTCGTGTTCCATCTGAGAGCCTGTGTAGCCCAGTGGATAAAACGTTGGACTAAGGGACCAAGGGTTTTTTTGATCCCATTTTGGCCATTTACTCACTGGGTGGCTTGGAACAAGTCCCTCTCTCTTGGCTTCAGTTCCCTGTCTGTAAAAGAAAAGAAAAAAAAAGGAGGGTTGAAGATCAGAAGAGGGATAACAACTTACCTCACAGGGTTGTTGGGAGGGTAAACTAGATAAGGACTGTAAATCACTTTGAACACTGAAAGTGCTATATCAATGACAACTAATAATCTGAAAGCTGTCACTTAGGCCCTTTTTACACAAGAGACATCCCACTCATGCCCACACAGTGAGCATGAGTGGGTGTGTCTCGTGTGAAAGCAGCAGCAAGTGGGCATGCATCCCCACCCACTTCCACCCATCGCCCGTGCACTGAGCAGTGGTGAAAATGCAGGCTGCTCCATGTGGGGGCATGCATGGGGATGTGTGAGGACTGGGTGTGCCCGCGTGTGTACCCGCCCCCTCCACAGTGGCGTGCCCATGCACACACACACACAGCCACTGCCTGTTTAAAAAGGGCCTTAGCTTAGCATCGTATCTGAATGGGACCTTTGTGCATTTTTGTCCAGGATGTTATTTTCTGGAAGTGGTGCAGACCCCTGGGTAAGGGGCCTAAGCCAGGACCCCTAGGTTCTCTGCTCAAGGGAGTAGCTATAATAGTGGCAGGCAATGCAGCTGGGTCTCCTGACGCTGGGAGAGGGGGCAGGGCCCTCCATTCCATCTTTTGATTCAGGGCCCACCCCAACCTAGCTTGGCCTCTGTCTCCACTGTGATCGGCTGGTTGGTTCAGCGGGGCCCACTTCAAACTAGCTACAAGGCCCCCGTTTCTGTCCATTCCATCTAATTCAGACACTGGTTGCAAAAGTGCCTCAGGTACCGGCAGGCAATTCTCATGAAAAAGCATTCTCTGTTGACAGAATCGACAGCGCTTTCTGAATTGGAAGCCACGAGGTACAGTTCCTCAGTAACAACGAACACAAAGGGGAATCCCAAAGGTTAACCACTCCCCACTGCTCCTGAAAACATCTAAAGAGAAAAGACCACCTTTCTTCTTCAGACGCTGATCGAAGAACCACAGGGCCAGAATAATTTAACCATCCTCTGCAATACGATCTGCTACGGCACCATTTTGACGGAGAGTCTAAGGCAGGACGAGTTTGTTCTGAGCGCACCATCGTTTGCCTGCAAGATAGGGTGGCCAAATAGAGATTTCACAAAATAAGGGGCCCTATGAAGCAGTGGCCTCTGCAATAAGGGACATCGATTATGTTCTATAGCAGGGGTGGCCAAGACTTATGGTACGCATAATCCAAGCATTAACCTACCAGGGCCCCTACCCACTGGCTCCATCGCTCCAGGCTGGGATCTCTCCTGCTGGCTCTCAGCTCTAGGGTACCTCAGTAAATGGTCTCAAGAGAGGAGAAGAATACACCCCTTTAGAGAGGGTTCCCTTATGCACTGGAGTTCTCCAAGCCTGTCTCTTCCCCCAGAGACACTCCCTGGGGTGCTGATCCCATTCTCCTCCCCAAAGGCAATTTGGAGGGGCTGGTCCTGCTCCCCACACCATGATCTCCTGGATCTAGTGGATCACAACCTACCTTTTTCCTACCCCTTTCCCTTTAGAGAAGTCAAGTTATGAAAGAAGGGACATTCCTTAGGTTCTATGGAGCTGCGAGGCTCTGGCCTAAAAAGGACTGATTTCAGCTCTCTGCAAACTCTAGCAGCTGTGTCTGCATTGATTTACACCCCGTTTCCAGTTTTAAAAGTCTCTTGGTAAATAGAGGAGACTTAAGTGGAGACTGACTTTAAAAACAAGAATAGTTCTGGACAGCAAGAACGCCCAATAATGAAACCTGATTTCCTAAGGGAAGGACAACGCTCAACAGGAATAGGATTTTCCAGCTGCAAAAGGGGCTGTATCTCCTCTCCGAGTGTGACTATTGTTACAAAATGTGGGGCCTCTACTTCCCATTGATCTTTCTAACCCTATCCAAAATTTGACTGAAACTATCCTGAGAGATCAGAGATTATTAAGGGTGTGTGTGTGTGACTGACAATAATCACTGTAAGTCAAAGAGGGGTGTGCGCGTGAGGAAATACCAAAGGGGCCGCCATATCTCCCTTCCAGATGCAATTCTTTTGTTAAATTTGCGTTCCCTACTTACCGTTTCCTCTTCCCCTCCTCTGCCAAATTGACCTCTGGGTTCAAACGTTGGTGAAAAGCGCTCCTGGCCACCACCACCACAACCTGATGTACCAGGCGCAGCGAAGGATCCAGAAGCACTGCAAGACTCCAAACCTGGGTAACCAGAAAGGGCTGGACCCCTTTCATAAGAGGAGTCCTAATTCCCTCCAAGCCAAAGGGTTGGCCAACCATCATCACTTCAGTCCTGCTTGGATTTGGCTTCAATCGCCTCACCCTCATCCAGTCCCCACGAGCAGCTAGGGGTTTTGAATTGGATATTCTGCAGAATGCCTCAAGTTCCCAAACTGGGGGTCATGACCCCAACTGAGGTTACGCAATTGCCAATGGGGGTCATAATCCCCCATCAAAATAATTAATCTTTTTTGGCATGTTGACTGCTGTCTGGGACCACAGGATCATGTTCAAGTCTCAAAATGGGGCCTTGCAGGCAAAATGTTTGGAAACCACTGGCCCAAGTAGTATCAACCGTACCCAAGTGCAACAGTCACTCTATAGAGCAGGGGAGGAGAACCTCTGGCCTGTGACTGCGCTCTCTTTTCCAATTCCTGCATCTGGCCCGTGGATCCAGATCCTTCATCTACAACCTGACTATCATGCATTGAAAGAGTGAGCTTGGGGGAAAAGGAGTGGAGAAGAGGGCATGTACAGGGGATGGTTTCATGCATCGATCCATGTTTATCTAGAGCAGGGACAGCGAGGCCTATGGCTAGTTTTCATATGGCCCCGTTCATGTTCCTGCATCTGGCCCCTTGGATCCATCCAGTTCCTCCTCTCGAACACGGAGACTGGAGAAGAGATGATGGCACACGCCTCGACAGGGGACAGGATTCATGGCACAAAATCCGTGGTCTGGGCCCTCCTGTTCCTCAGCGCACCCCTTAAGCAGCCCTGACTCCACCTTCTATGTGGTACTCGAAGCTTGTACCCCCTTCAGGGGTAAAAGGTTCCTCACCTCTGGTCTAGAGATCATGGATCTATGTGATGGATCCATCCACTATCCTTAATCCTCTCCTTCCTTCACCACCCTGAGCACACTCCTTAAGTACCCTGTCACTTGCCCTCAATTCCCCATCCAGCCCACAGCACTAGTACTAACTTTCAGTGGCCCGGCTGGAGGAGGGGATTCTCCCCACCCCCGCCATAGAGTGCCCACCTCTTCCGCTCTGCCCTCCCTGACTTCTTGCTCCCCTCAGCTAACTCCTGCTGATACCCTCCATCCAGTACAATCTGTTCCCTAAGGTCTGTGTACTCATAGCCTCACCACATGGACCAACCAACCATCATTCTTGATGTAACTGAGCCAAGCGCGTGCACCTGGGACCTCGCATCCTCGTGAATGTTACACCCCTTGTCCCTTCCTCTGTTCCCCTTTCTTCATCTCCCCCTCCCCTCATCTCTCAGATTGTAAGCCCTAGGGCAGGGACCGTGTCTATTCAATTACTTTGTAAAGCGCCAGGTACATTGCTGGTGCTATATAAATGCTTGTTGTTAATAATAAATAAAATAATAATAATTATTATTATTTTTATACATTTCCTGCATTTCCCCACTTAACCTGTTCCCTATACACAGATCTGGTGGGATTAGACTGGCCATACCTCCCCTTTAAAAGAGGATGCTTATGGAAAACACATGGTGCAGGGCTGCACCGGAACCAATGCAGCCCTGCACCATGTATTTTTCATAAGCATCCTCTAAAGGGGAGGTATGGCCACCCTAGGTGAGATCGGTCTCTTATAGACACCAAGTAACTAAGATGGCCAACTTCCAGTATCTTTATTTGCTCCTGGCTCCGCAAACATACTTTCCCTTTAAAAATGTGGATAAAAGGAAAATAAGGCACGATTAGATGGCGATTTTATCCGCACAGAGCACCCCGCACATTTCCGCTCCCCACCGAGTCCATTGAGGAATGCAGCTGGCAGCACAATTAAACAGCTAGTCCCCCCAGCAGGGCGCTGAAAAGGAATAACAGTGGAAGAGATCTCTCTGCACCGTTCTGCCCTTGCAAAGTGGCAAGTAAGACAGCCATAAATATACCTCGACGGAATGGGAGGCAGGAGGGGGTGGGGTGATGGGAAAGCTAGGAATCAGCTGAAATTAGAACAAAAACAACCTACTTGATTTGCACTGATTACCGAGACTATTTTTGGGGCGTGATTTTATTAATGATTTTATGAAATTGTATTTTTGCATTGTTTTATTTTGTGAGACACCCCAGGATGCCAGTGGCGAGACGGAAGGGATATTAAGCCTAACTAACTAAATAAATAAATAAATTTGCTTTACAAACTCAACAGAGATGTGTGGCATGGGCTAAAATAGATCAAAACCTTGGAGAGGCATAGGCTTGTATTATGACAGAGAGCACGCCAGGGTCCCAAGCCCTGGGTTGGGATGCTGATGTTTTAGCAGCATATTCCACACAAGCAACCTGATCCAAACCTGTCAGCCAACTGGGAACATCCAAATCCTGGCTTGTGGCGCACTAAGGGTCTGCGCATCTTGCGTAAAACACCAGTTTGGCTGTCCTAAGTCCTTTCATTGTTCCAAGAACTGGGACAAAACAGAGAGTCTGCCCCACAGTGGGCCTTGAGGAAGCTAGTTCTGCCTCCATGACTCATGTACAGCTCCAGCACAATTCAAGGTGCTGCTTTTGATCGACAAAGCCCTTAGTGGTCTGGGCCCCACTTATCTGAAAATCCACCTCTTCCCTCAATATTACACTGCACTCCGCGTGAGCAGATGGGAGCACCCTCTTGCAAGAACCATGATTATATCAAGTCCGTACAACAAGGGTGAACAGAGATGTTCTTGAAGGCTGCTCCACGTTTAAGGAACTTCCTTCCCCTGGAGACGCGTCAGAGCCCAAGCTTCAGTATTTTCCAAGGATGATGCCTGGAATCATCAATATGCTGTTGACACCCAGCTGTACCTCTCCTTTTCAACTGACCCAGGCCTGGCGGTCTCGGTGCTTACTCGGTGTCTGACGGCTGTGGGGGACTGGATGAGAGCTAATCGACTGAAGCTGAATCCTGACAAGACGTAGATGATGATGGTGGGTAAGGCAATGGAGATGGCGGCCCCTCATCATTGATGGGGTCTGCCCTCCATTAGTTTCCCAGGTTTGGAGCCTGGCGGTGCTCCTTGCCTCGCAGCTCCGCCTGGATATCCAGGTGGAGGCTGCAGCGAGGAGTGCCTTCTGCCAATTACATCTGGTGTGGCAAGTTTGGCTGTATGTCTCAGACTCTGACCTGGCCACTGTCATCCATGCTTTCATCACCTCCAGATTAGACTACTGTAATGCGCGCTACGTGCAGCTACCCGTGACGACGACTCGGAAATTGAAGCTGGTGCAGAATGCGGTGGCCTGTCTCCTGGTGGGTCTGGGCCGCCGAGAGCATATTACGCCGGTGCTCCGCTCTCTGAACTGGCTGCCGGTAATTTCCCAGGCCCGATTCAAGGTGTTGGTCTAGGCCTATAAAACCCTAAATGGCCTAAGGCCCTGCCTATCTGCAGGACCGCCTCACCACCCCGGGTTCTGGATCAGTCCCTGTGGTCATCCGGGGGTGCCCTGCTCAAGGTCCCCAGAGGGCATTCTCAGTGGCCGCACAGCTATGGAACTCCCTTCCGGTTGAGGCCTGGTTGGCCCCGGATCTCCCCTCCTTTCGAAGAAGTTGTAAGACCTGGCTGTTCTGCCAGGTATTTGGGTGGGGGAGAAGGGTGATGGGGTGGGGGGAGTGGGTTAGGATGGGGTGGGATGGGTTATTTTGGTCTCCTCCTTTTACGTTACATTTTATAGTTTTATTATTGCTATTTTATTGAACGTAAGCCGCCCCGAGCTGCCTGTGGCAGGAGGGGCGGGGTAGTAAAACTTTTAATAAATAATAAATAAATAAATAAATAAATAAATAAATAAAAATGATGCAATCTCTTTTTATTTGGCAGGCACGGTTAGAGTTTATAGGATGCTGGGAATTTTTAAGGGGATTTTTATTCATAATTGTTATTGACTGCTTTTCAAAATTACGTTACCTACCCTGATCCTCCAAGAAAGAGTTGGACATAAATTTAAATAAACAGCAAAAGAAATGTATTCCTTGGCCTAACGGCAAAGTTGGCCAATACAGGAATCTGGCAGCAACAACTGCTGCCTATTCATTAAATCATGTTATACATGCCTGGAGAGTCCAGTCTGTTGTAGCTAGGTGAATATGATAAGGGGTCTGTATGCGCTACAATCCACCACTTGCTCTTAGATGCCTCCAGTCAATGCCATGGACTTCACAGTAAGGTTACAGACATGTAGCAAAGCAGCAGAACGTGGCCACGGACAACCATGGCAAACCTTGTGACCCAGCATAACATCAAATTGCTAATGTTGCCCAGGACATGTAGTCGATTTTACAGATGTTTATGCAGCTGCCTTTTTTTTTTTTTCTTTTTGCAGCTACCCGATACTCCTCTCCCACCATCTGTTGGCCAGTCACTGTACCTTGATGTAAGGAATCCCAAAAGCTATCTCCAACAACCACAGACCCAAAGTGGGGCAGCAGGCTTATCTACACGTGACAGTGGCTATGCACAAGAGAGAGCTATGTGCTGTTTGGGATTACCGAGACCGGGGAGTGAGGCCGAGATCGCCTCACTCCCCGGGTTCTAGATCGACCCCTGCGGTCATCCGGGGGCGCCGTGCTGGAGGTCCCTCGGGTTTCCCATGGGGCCACGCAGAATAGGGCGCTCTCGGGGGCCGCGCCGCGCCTCTGGAATTCCCTCCCGGTGGGGGCCCGTCTGGCCCCGGACCTCCCGGCCTTTTGTAGGAATTGTAAAACCTGGCTGTTTCATCAGACGTTTGGCGAGGGAGAGGGGTAATGGGTTGGATGGGGGTGGGGGGATTGGGGAGGGTGGAGTGGGTTTTTTACCCGTTTTTTTATGATTGTTATTGTATTGGGGGATGGTATTTTGACTGTTTTATAGTATTTTATGTTTTATTATTGTTGTTAGCCGCCCCGGGCTGCCTGTGGCGTGAGGGGCGGGATACAAAATTTGTAAAATAAATAAAAAATAAATAAATAACCCATGTTAAGTGCATGGCACAAAGTGTGTTTGCACAAACACATGTAATGAGTGAATGTGCGTTTAACAACCAAACGAGTGGTTAGCATTTACTGTCTAGAATTCAATATTGCATCTGGTGGATGGCCCGTCTGGGAATGCTACTGTCTTTACCTGCACTGATGCAGTACTTACGATCAGCTCGTGTCTTGGATCTCAATGTTGAAACTGTCCCATGTCTTCAGGGCTGCATCCATGAATCATCAGGGCTGAATCGGTCATCTAGTCTTGGTGTTGTACTTATTTGGAGGCCTGTAACCGTCCAAATTTACATTGCAAGCTCAGCCACGTTCCTTACAATGTGCTTCTTGAACAAAGCAGATGGGCACTGCTGAGGGCCATTAAGGTTGACGGCTTCTCCCAAAATGAAAAAAACTCCCTAAAGTCTTCTTAACTACCTGGCCTTGCCCCTACCCTGGGTGCAAAAACTGTAATGGGTGTAACCGAGACATTAATCATCTGAACAGGTAAAACTTGGACTGAATACTATGCCTGTTTACCTGAATACCTTGAGGTCAGGGAAACAAGGTTTGCTTATGACTATGTGATCTTAAGTGTATAAGAATTGGAAGCTTGTACTCCTAGCCAGTCTAGTCTCGTCTGGAAACAAGGGCCTGACTCCTGTACATTATCTCAATAAAAAGAGTTTGACAACACTGTATTCAGCCTAGCTGCTTGGTGCTGGAACTTAGAAGAAACTCCACTACCGTACACTCTGGACCTTACTGCCAGCTAAATCTTGGAGGCCAAGAATCAGAGCTGCATAGGCAAACTCCTACAGGATTCTGTGTGGGAGAAAGGATCCACTCACACGTGGACAGGACTGGCCTTACTGCGGGGCGGTTCGGGACACCTGCCCCGGGCCCTGCTCCTGGGGGCCCCCTGTGCTCGAGCCCCCCAGCTCCTGGCCACTGTCTGTCTCAGCCAGGGAGTGAGGGAGAGGCAGAGGCCCTGCCTCTCCCTCACTCCCTGGCAACTTCCGGTGGCGGCGGGTGCGGCAGATTCAATGTGGTGCTGCAGCGCCCGGCCCAGGAGCTGGCGAGTGGGTCTGGAGTGAGGCCCGGCACAGGGCCCAGACCAGTGGAGGTAAGTGCCCCGAAAAATGGCTGGGCTTGGAGATGGGTGGAGGGGAGTGCCCCCTCTGCCCATCTCCGAACCCACGCCCGGGTAGCACCCCCAGACTGAACTGTCAGCGGTTCCACCAGCGGTTGAATGGGACCCCACATTTCTCCCCCTCCCTGGGCCCCACAATCGCTAAGGCCGGCCCTGCACACGGAGCGCTAGCTGGGCTTGATCCCAGCATCCTGGTGCAGGCGTTTGTTGACTTCAGAAGAGGTTGAACAAAAGAGAGTTGCATCTTTATAAAGACAATGCCAAGCTCTGCTTTATTTTAATCAGTTTGATCAGTACAAAAGCAGACAGCGTAGGTTTCACTTTTTTCTCTTCTTCATTTTAATTAACACTTTTACAAAGTACAAAATATACTGTCATTTGTTTTGGAACATTAGGGGGTTTTGTTTTTTTTCCTTTTCTTTTCCGTACAGTACATAAATCTCGAGTTTCAGCAAAAGACCAGCAAAGAAAATAAACCTGTGCACTCTGTGTAAAGTGAACCACCAGTCATCTCCCCGCTCTGCGCCTTTGTGTGAGAACAAGATCCTTCACTTCTGCCGTTACTGTGATACTAACTTACTCCGCAAAAGGGTTCAATTCCAGCACGCAAAATCCTTAGGCCTGCTCCTGCAAAGACTTATGCTTTTATGAGCTGACTAGGCCCACCAACGTCATACTGCAAAAAGAGCAGGTTCTTACATTTTCGCAGGGAACGCAGATCGTGTTCCTTAAATCGGTTGGTTTCTTTCGCAGGGTATTTACCAAAAATTTAAATCTCTTCAGGACTGCTTATTACAGTAAGAAATGACAGATCTGATCAAGAGGCACCTTTGCTCTTTCCCATCGCTGCAGAACGTGAGCAAAGACAGGATGTAACTAAAACAGACAAGGTCTTGTTTCCTCCTACCTCAAAGAGGGCAGAAAGGAGTTTGCTTTCAGCACTGGGAGCGTTTGCCAATAAGTTCAGATGACAATTCGAGGCTATTTCGTTATGGAGGAGAGCGCAACTCAAATGCAGCATTTTCAAGGGGACCTTGACAATGATGGCTTTACCCCCAATGTTTCAAAGAGGCCATGCTTGGAATCAATCATCTTCTGCTTATTTGGCTGAAGTCTGATAGAGTCTGTTACAGTTTGCTTCCTGGTACTTTGGAAATGTAAAAAACCCTAAATCCAAGAAAAGGGGTAATTGCAATGTTTGAGCCGAGCCGCCATGTTCAAGTAAGTCAAAACGCTACCAAATAGTGATCATCAGCAAAGTGCCTCTGACAAACAGGCAAATTCTGATCTTGGTGAGACTGATGTAATCTGCTAACAGTAGTCGTCTCATGCTGGTGTAACTATGGAGGGGAAGCCTTACAAGCTGAAATGTTTGCATAAAAGAAGATAAGAATCTGTCCCAAAGTGCTTGGGAAAGAAGAAACGGGCTCAGTCTGTTAAAAAACAAACAAACAAAACCCCAGACATCCCGGGAACACAAGAGCATCAAACCATTTGATACATCGGGGCAGGAGCAAAGCAACTCTGATATTAACTTTCCTGTTGTGATGTCCAACATGCTCCCATTCTGCACTTTGACTCTTGGTCATGTTTATTCACTTCTGAGATCCAGACACAGCATCGCAGAGTGACAACCAATTCACAATCCCATCCTAGCGCACCCTAGTACTCGAAGGAAGATGGTGTCAAGTCCTCTACACCATGGGCCAAATCAAGCTGGTGGCTATTTAATTCCTAGATCTGGCTCACGGATCCAGTCCCTGTCCTGAAGTACTGAGTGAACTCAGTGAAAGGGAGGGGAGATGGGGGCATGCAATCGAGAATAGGGGGATGATTCTATGTATGTCACAGATCCATGCTGTGGACCACCTTCCCCCCCACCTTAATCACCTCTGCCACCAACTCCTACTTGGCCCATTGAGCTTGCCCTGGCTTTCAGAGTGCTTCCCACCCCTACTTATACACCATTCCTGCCTTGGGTAGTGCCACTGAAGCCAATGGGATTTATTATGTACAGGATTAAGGGCTTATCAGATAGGGATCTGTAAACTATTGGGTTAAAGAGATGCCAAACCAGAGCAGGACTAGGGAACAGTAGTCTAGAAAGGATCACTCCCTACTGTGCAAGCACCACCATAACACTGAGTATGGACTAAAGAGTCACATTTGATTAACCACTTAGGAAAATTAAAGAGGAAGAGATTAGAGCTAACAAAAACTGCCATCAGCCATAGGGTATATGCGTTATGCTATGGTTGTGAAATTTATTTTTAAATGAAATAAGCAAAATATTTCATGTAACAGGCAATGCTGCTGTCTAATTCATGAAATCGGCAACTCCTGGCTTATTTAACGGATTACACAATTTCACAAATTTAGCCTGCCATATACATTTCAACAAGCTCTGGAGTAACTCCCCACTCCCCAGCTTGGCACCTCCAATATCGGGAGTAAATACCATTTCCTGCAGGCAGTGTGTAAGGTTTGTGGACAAAGAGAGAGCAAGCCAGTAGCATGGAGGGTCCAGATTCTTGTCGTTTGGAGGCCCAAAGGAATTTTGTTTCTGATTTCAACAGAGCCTGCATTTGGCTTCCTGACTGACACCTTAAGGCCACGTTTCAGTACCTGGCCATCAGTTGTATGACTGGGACCAACAATACCAGTATTAGTAGCAGCAAGTCTTCCAAGTCATAGAAGAAATTTGCCAACAAATGTTGTCCACCTTTGCTTTGGAAAGCATGTTCAAAATTCGACCCAGGTAGCAACTAATTCCTTCCACAGAAAGAAACAAGGAATGGGGACCTGTTCCTCCACATTTGCCCTCCTGCTTTACAGTACAAATTTGGAGAGACAGAGCACTAAAGCTTCTTTAAGGTGGATCTTAAAAGAGAGAACACCTCAAAACCATGCCCTTATACACCACTGAACCACTACAATACAGTCTTTGTACCAAT
Organism: Sphenodon punctatus; assembly: GCA_003113815.1. Taxonomy (NCBI): domain Eukaryota; kingdom Metazoa; phylum Chordata; class Lepidosauria; order Sphenodontia; family Sphenodontidae; genus Sphenodon; species Sphenodon punctatus. The sequence continues at coordinate 1,258,320 of QEPC01015455.1, read as the reverse complement.
AAAACCCTGACCCTATAATTTCTGCTTCCTCTGCTGTTCTAATGTCTCGGTCACATAAAAGAGCGCTTCTCGAGGGAGTAAACCTCCCGCTGCTAAGCGCCAGCATGAATCCCACTGAAGAGAACGGAACCTGCACTGGTGCTAAAAGTTAACCAAGAATCACGCTGCCTGTCACAGCATTGAAGAAAACACAAAGGGGAGAAAAGTACGGGGAGGAGGAGGAGAGAGATAGTGAGGAAAAGTAGACAAATTAAAATCAACAAAAGTAAGGCCTACTCGGTAACAGACAAAACTTGTTTCTAGCATGCAAAGGAGAAACTAGAGGCTTTGTAAAATCTAATCCACAAACGAAACAAAACATCTGCTCTAAAGAGGCTCCTGAATACTGACTGACTGAACGGGTTTGGGCTCAGGGCTATGTTAAACAGCACTGCACACGCACACGCACACGCACACGCACAGTGTAAAACAATAACTGCTCCTTCCCAAAGGAGGGAACATTCAAAATTCAATTTGTTTTTCGACACAAAACAAGTTCAATAGATTATCTATGCTGCTATAGGGTTAGCCGAGTAACTAGGAAGGCCCGTCGAGTTCTAGGCCCTCAAGCTGATGCATGGCTCCTGAGAATCAGCTTTCACACACACGCAGAGACACACACACACACCCGCACGCGGTTCCAGAGTGCTGAAGCTCTTTGCAGGAACTGTAGTGTTGTTTGAAGCATGCCAAGATGGCTAGGGTGTTATTGGCAAGGCAGATAATAAGATTTTAGTGAATCATAAGTGTTCAGTGATTAAGTATAGTGAATCATAAGTTTTTAAATCACACATTTTTAGTGAACAACAAAATCATTCACTATGACCAAACCATGCGCTTATTAATTCTAGCTCATGAGCAAGAAGTGTCAGTCTAGAATCTGAGATTTCGTGCCATCAGCACTGAAACGTTTCCAAAACGTCAAAACCACAGGGGCTATTATCTGTAAAGTATGTCGTCCTGCTTTATTCTTCATCAGAACAGGCTCCATTTACGATCCAAATCCAGGGGGAAACTCACCCCTGATGAGAGCCCTGGAGACAGGAGGAGTTGTCTGGGATGGTTCAGATAGCGCAGAATAGATCCTGTATTATGCAGGGGGCAGGTACTGAACCTTGGGAGTCTCTTCCAGTTCTATAATTCCATGAAAACAAAGATGTGATCTGCAAACTATACTCGTTTCCGGAGAAAGGAGACTAGAAAAAGTCTTCCTGGTGGATTTATATTTGTGTCCATGTATGTACCCCCTCACAGTGGGCTGAGATTTAGAAAGCATTCTAAGGGGTACGGGCACCTAATTCTCATTCATATTCATAAGAACTTGGGTTCCAAATATTTTGAGGCATCTTTGAAAATTTGAGCCAATATAAATACAAATTAGACCACGGAGACACACACACGCACACCCCTACCTAAAATAGAACTAGGCAAAAGGATTAGCTGGATTTTACTGTCTGGCAGCCAGTTAATAAAAACATAATCCATCCTCACATTTATAGACTGCACCATAACGCGTAAGTGAGATGTCGTAAGCTGCTTACAGGAACTGTTCTTAAGAGAAAACCCCACTTCCACACCGAACCAAGAGGGACTCTCCCTCCTGCAAATGCTGAGGGACAGCCTCATCTGGACCGTTATCTTCGTCATTACCAGGGAAATACAAAGTGCTCCACTTCAGCAGAGTTGGCTAAGGTACTGAAAAAAGTGCCCCAGAAACCAAGCTCCACACAGGGCTACCCTTACAGAGCCGTGATGTCACGATGCCCAGCGGGGTGATGTCACACTAGGAAAGAGGTGGGGCAAAGGGGCTGATGTAATCTCCCCCCTGAGGGAGTGTCATGACAGGATGATGCTCCATAGAGGAGGGGCCTTGTTGGAAAGGGGGCAGGGACGTTCCTATGGCCCACCCACTTTCTGACATGGCCACGCCTTGCTGCCCTGATTTCTAGATTCTGGGCTACCTGGAAAAAAATCAGGGCTTCCCCTGCAACCTGGAGAGTGGCTTAAAATCCAGTTTCTCTGGGCACAAACGTCTCCCTGAGAGGTAAGCCCCTCCCCCACACTATGGCTGTCCTGGCTCCCCAAAAGTGCCCAACTTTGCCAGCTGTGCTATTCCCACTTCCCTGCGGCTCTCCAACCAGACTAGGACCCGGCAGTCTCTCTCTCTCGGCTGTCATTCCAGTGGAGCCCAGGGCTGAAGCAGCAGCGAAGCAGGTTCCGACAGGAAGACTCCGTGCTTTTCCCCAGCCCACGCAGTCAGTGAGTAGCAATTAAACTGGCACCCACCATCTCTGCCTGCTCCCCTTGTTTTTAAAACAGGAAAAAAGCTATAACACCATTAGGTGGCGGCGGTTCTGGAGGGGTGCTGGCTGTCCTCAAGAGTAGAAGTGAGGGAAGAGATCACAAGAGACAAAAAGCCAATTCCATATGGGGGAAATAGTCTCTCTCCCCCTTTAGGCCTCATTCCCTCCACTTAGGGACTTGTCGGGTTTATACCTCCAGAGTAATTACACTGCAGGGAAACTACTTCAATTTGGAGCCCGTCATGCAAAACCGTCCTGAAGCAGCTACCCGTCGTGCAAGTGCAGCAGCTTTGCATGTAGGGGAGTGTAACACAACTCCTTAACACCCATCTAGTTCACACACAATCTCTTTTCTACGGGCAGGGTTCCATGAATTCTGCACCACTGCAGCGGTCCACAGCCATTTTTGCAGAATTGGGAACATTCACAGAAATTGCTTCCAACAAAGTTGGACTGCAACTTGAGAGGGAACAATATGAGCTACTAGCAATTTCTGTGAAAGTGCCCAATTCCGCAAAAATGGCTAGCCAATGCATGTCCACAATATGAGCTATCAGCGTACATTCTGGGGCCAAGGGATCCTTGCCACAGCTACTCAAGAAGAGCAGCCCATGACCCTGGGCGAGAGAAGAGAGTCCCCTGTGAGAGGGTGCTTTCCTGCGGGTGTGGAAGATAGGAGAGAATGCTCATAATGGATGTGATGTTGTTCCGGGAAATTCACTGGCTCTCAAAAATTTGCATAAACCACATGGATGAATTTGCATAATTTATTCTGCTTGCAGAATTTGGATTTCCTGGTCACAGAATCCATGGGGTCCTTCCTCTGGGAGTGTTTATGTGTATAGCACTTATGAGTGAACCCACTGTCAGTCGTTACCCCTGGATAAGCATTCATTTGATTAAGGCCTTACATTCCACTCCCTGCACCAGTACGCAGCGCAGGGCAATCATCATCATCCAACTTTGGTTTGAAGATTCTAGAGGTAACACTATTCATTTAGGCCCTGGTCCTGCAAGAAAACCCCTTTTGCTCATAGCGCACGGAGCACTTTGCAGGATCTGGCCCATAACACAGTGAACCCAGCTAAGCTGTCTCTCAGAGACAAGGAGCCACATGGAGGCTTTGGCTGGGGCAGAAGGTGCAGCGTTAGAAGGGTTTACTGGGTAGTTTAGCTCTTGGAAAACGCCCACAGGGGCAGCTCTAGGAAAGAAAGAAATCTTATCGAGTTGGGAGTCCTCAGACAGCTGGAACCAGAACGGCTTGTGTAACAGGGTGGCTGGGAGCCAGCCCCGTTACCCTTTAAAGGAAAGCAGAGTCAGCGAGGAATGAGCCCTTTAAAAGAACTGGGCTCAAAGATCAGAGGGATCATCGGGGCACAGGCGACGTAGAGCATGTACTCCTGTGGGGTGGCTGAACTGACCTGCGGAGATCCGGAGGGCGAGAAGCAGAACCAAGTGGGGATCCAAGGCAGCCAGAGAGGAACAAACCTGGGTCCCGCAGAGAAGGAGAAAAGCTACAGCAGGCTCGCCCGGATGAGGGCTCAAGCCAGGCTCGCTTCAACGGGATTTTGAGCCCAGGAGGCTGCGTCCAAAGTCTAAGCGGGACAGAGCCGAATGACAGATCAGGAGGACTTAAGAGGAACAACGCGACGTGGGACTAAGGTACGCAGGGCTGCGATTAAGCATTAGCCAGAGAGGACCAAGGGGCAAGGATGCACCCTGTTGCAGCTTGTCTTTAAAAAATGATGCTATTAAGGGTTGATTTATTTGTGACCAATTAAAATGCCTGAGTTCATCCGCCTCCCCCCCCCCCCAAGATTTCTAAAGAAGTGATTCCTTTTGGCTTGAGCTCACCTTTCCTGGCTACTCTGATACTTTGAGACCCCTGTGACTTTCACGGCTGCTGCACTGCAACTCCTCATCTCCTGAGCACTTCCCTGCCTTGCCCAGACAGAAAAACAAGTCCTCACTCCGTCCACAGTCTTTCCAACTCCCGTTGCCTGACCTAAAAGAAAACAAGTATGTTAGAAGGGTTGTCCATGGAAGAGCTTGGATTCTGCTCCAGGGCTGATCAGAGCGACCCGGAGGCCTGGAACAGAATGCTACATGGGGCTCTCTCATTCCTCCATCTATGATGTTTAACCTACATTCCTATTGTGGGGCCTTCTTTTGCGCAAGACTCGGAACAAACTGTTCCTTTTGCCCCCACCCTGGATGGCCCTTTTTTAATCTTACTTAAGGTTGTCAGTTCAGAACTTCAGAATTAACGGGTATACAAGAGCCAAGGAATACTGAAATATACGGCATCCATTACATTCAGAATAAAGAGAGGTCTGTTGTGTAAATAAGGGATGACCACTATGTTCTATACTGCAGGAAGACTCTGGGGGAAAAAAGGATGCCCTTAAAATACAGAACATCTAGCTACTTTAATCTGCTATTTTCTCCTACCTTGGCTTCCATAGATTCAACATCAGGATTTGAGAGAGAAGTCATCACAAAATAATTCAGGATTCCAAATAGACGTGGAAACTACAGGCCAAACCCTCGGATGATGTAGACCGCAATAAAGATGCATCACTTTACACCAGGTTTGGGGTGGGTGGGGAGGAGGTTTGACCTGGCAACATTTTATGTATTCTTAGGAGCAGAAAGTTCCAGCGCCTTGGGGGGGAAATGAAGGGTACAAGAAAGGATACATTCTAATGGTCCGAAGTACATGTTTGTTACCACGCTGCTTCACAAATAAGAATAGAATGAACATAAGAACTGCCATACAAGATCAGACCAATAGTCCATCGAGCCCAGCATCCTGTCTCTTGACAGTGGACAATTTCAGTTGCTTCAGAGAAGTGCCCAACACGTCATTATGGAGAAAACCATTAAGATAAAGCAACGAACTTCTGATAAACTTATCGGTTGATTTTAGAAGCTCTGTTTCCGGCAATCAAATGCCCAAGTTTGCACATGCCCAGTAAATATCAACCGTTGCAACAGCAGCAGCTGCTTGCTTTTCCACTGGCTAAGTCATCCAGAGCCAGTTCTGCTGAAAGCCACCTAGGTCTAAACAAGCTGAAATCCTCCATGGGAAAAGCCAGTGAGGAAATGTCGAAGTGCCAGTAAACCCAACATGTGTGTGCACAAGCTTTGCATAAATTTCACACTGCACGGAGATGTGGAAAGCAACCAATTAAAAGGAGCAATGGGCTTTCAACCAGTTTTCAGTGCCATTTTGAGCTGCACTCACTCTGCATCAGAAGGGAGGAAGCTTTCCCCTCTTGCGGGCCCCTTTGAAAATGACTACAAGCTCCTTGGGCTGGATAAGAGTTTGGGATGGGCGTGCTTAATGGGTGTCCTCAGAATGGGGGAGGAAGGGGATGGCCCAGATCACGAAACTACGTTGTAGCTCCACCCCCTATCCTTGAATGCATGCCCTTATCTCCGGCTCCCTTCCCCCTTGGCACACACTTTCGGTGCTTGAGGACTGGCTCCATGGAGCAGACCCAAGGACTAAGTTGCAGGTTGGATTTGGCCAATGGGTTGGAGGTTGCTCACCCCTGCTCTACATGCTAAAGTTAGAATCGCTTTGCAAAAAGGAGCCAATAAGTATCAAATATGGGGTTCAGTCTGTTCTACAGTCTCCAACATGACGCTCAATAATATTATATTTTTTAAAAAGCTACTTGGACCCTGGGGTGATTGAGGAGGCACTTTTCAACTTAATTCTTAGTATGAATTTTCTAAAACAACTCAGTGCAGCAATAAAAAACACACACTAAGCACGCTTTTCTAGAAAACTTTCTACCCAATACACAAAACCAAAGAGAGTCTCAGTAATTAATAAGGAAAAAGATTACGTGACCAGTGATTTGTTCGGCACATTTTCAAAGGTTTCTGTCTAAGAGCGTCAGGAAAAAGGTGTAAACGAGATATATCGGATGAGAAATCCCCGACAGTCTATCTAAATATTCATATTGCCTATATACTTGAATTAAAAATATAGGGTGAATGTAGGTGTGTACATGGTACAGATTACAGGATATATAGATATATATGTATATATCTATATATCTACACACACACATACACGCACACAGTATATATTAACCTATATTGCTCAAGTATATATGCTATGTACAGTATATACTCATCAAAACATAAAACACAGGTATTTATATATGTATACAAACTAAGTATTCCTATGTAAACACTATATATTTATATGAAGGTACACACACATACGCAAATACTTGCACAGTAAAAAGGTATTTGCAATTGGAGTTATTCCAAAATTCAAAGAGACAAAAATCATTTCATCGCTGCGTAGCAATGCACTATGTCAAGAGATTTCTATTTCTTAGAACACAAAAGCCTTGGAGAAATAAAGTAGGAGATGGAGAACAGCCCACCCACACCCTCTTTTCCAAACCAAGATGCATCCAGCATTTTTGGGTGGCTTGGGAATCGGAGAACCACTCAATATGGTTGATTGGATGAGTGGGCAGGGAATGAAAGATCAATGAAGCTAGCCTGAGGTTCAACAAATAAATTACCAACCAAAATAAAATTCCCCTCTCCAATACCTTTTTAAAGAAAAAAAATATCCGACCTCCTCACCCAGAATTACAAACCTAAGATGGTTGAGAAACATGCACACTGAATCAGATCATAGTGAAGGTCAAATATTTAAATATTTAAAGCCACAGGGGCACCATGGACCCATGTTTCAACCTGCTATCAGCTAAGCACTCTAGCTCTGAATCTACAAAAGCACATTAATCCTTTCTCTTTCCAAAAAGTTGCACCCCCCCTTTTCATCCTGACAACAGGGGAGTAGGCTTAGGGTCTCAGGATTTTGAATGATCTGGGCTGTACCCATTGGAAGAAGATGACCGCAAAGATGATTTGAAGTTCAGAGCAGTGAAAATAAACTGGAATTTGTGCTTTTGCTAGCGCGGATCCCTAAGCAGCATTCAGCAGGATTTCAGAAAGCGTCACTGGTGTTAACACAAGGAGAGGGGAGATAAAAAGCCCTGATGCAATGATCATCTTCTCTCCGTTCTCTGTCCTCCCCACGTATCAAGTCCGGCCGTGCAGAGCAGCGGTCACTGGAGCGTACAGGCAAAGGGCAGCATTCTACCCCCTGGAAACGAGCCAGAACTGAGAGGCTTGGATCAGATTTGAATGATCCCTAAATCTGTGTCTGGTTCAGACATATGGCAGATTAAAGTTACGACTAGGGTTATCTCAAATCTCCAGGTTTGACCTATCAACTCCAGGTTAAATTAGGATTGCTTTCTATGCAATTTTTCAAGGAACGCTTATGAAAAATTACACGCTGCAGGGCTTGCATTGGTGCCTTAGGCCAGTTTGCCGGTTCTGCTTCCTCCCTGACCAAGTAGGCTCACATTCAGGCAATTCAAAATGGCCGCTAGCATTGTTACATGTTGTAAGCAGAGCCTTAGGCGCCAATGCAGGCCCTGCAACATGTATTTTTCATACGTGTCCTGGAAACATTTGCCTTAGGCGCCAATGCAGGCCCTGCAACATGTATTTTTCATAAGTGTTCCTTAAACATTTGCATAGGTGACAATCGTAAGCCCCAATTTCTCCAGGTTATCCCGATGGAGTGGGGGTTGTGAGGCCATTTTGGAATGGGGGGAGGGTGAAGAGGCTCTCCCACCCCCTTTCTGATGTGGCCCTGCCTCCTGTGGAATCTCATGACATCACAACACCCCTAAGGGGGAGTGGCCATATCCGAACGTTTTAGAAGAATCCCTTTCGACTACAGGTCAAAGTCAGAGGGAAAATATGGCAACCATAGTTATGTCAATTCAATCTGTATCTTTAGTTCAACTTCTCCAGGTGCAGAAGATCTGATGAGGTTCAGCTTCACGACCCCAAAACCTGACCATTTCCGTTCCCAGCAGAATCCAATTTAAACACGAGGGACACCTCAAAAGTAACACCTCTTCTTTATTTTGTGAAGAACAGCAAATGGCACAACCAAAACATGCACCTGAGACTTAAATACCGTTTGCCGGTGCTGCTTCCTTCCCCCAGCCCCGCAAGACCAGGTAGGCTCACAGTCAGGAAATTCAAAATGGCCACTAGCATTGTTACATGTTGGAAGCAGACAAAAGCTATTGCTCTCAGCTGAAGGGATACAACCATGATGTGTGTGTAGCTCCCTCAGACATGGGGCTTTAGGTACACGTCCCCTTAATCTGCATCAACTGCATAAAAAGGCAGAGAGAGGATGTGTTGAAAAAAGAAAAGTCCATTTCTTGCATCAGAAGGGAGAGCTTGAATATTCTCTCTCTCATGTCAGTCAACCCTCAAGCTGTCCCAGAAGGCCAATGAGGAAACAGTGGGGCAGAAGGGCCTGTCCTCCATCTGAGGCGACTGTAGCCCAAGGGGGCCAAAAAGGAGGAAGACAAGAGCTGAGAGTGAGGGAGCGAAGCCCTACGGGGATTGCTGCTTGTGCCTAGCTATGCCTTCACAAGCAGAGGCCTGAGAAGGGCCTTCATCGACTCTGCCTGTCCCTGAGGGAGCCGCCAGTATTCCTACTTCACTTGCCCTGAGCAAGGCCTAGCTCCGTACTGCTGAGCCGAGTACGTGTGCATGGAGAGGTACATGCTGAAGTGTAAAAAAAAGAAGATCCTTGAGCTTCAAAGAACACCTCACAGCAAGCAGTCAAATGCAGTTCTTACTGAAGAATTTGCATATTGGTGTAAGCGTCTGGACCGTGATGGTGACTTTGGAGATAAATAACTGCACAGCCACATTGCTCTTCTTTTGTGTCTCTTAATTAACAAATTCATTTCGACACAACAAAGAGGCGGCGGCAACCCTTACGGCAGGCAACCATCATATTAAAGGACCTGTTTAGGGGACCCACCAGGGCAGTATGAAATTATCAACACAAGTCATCCATTTGGGGCTATCAAAACCAGGAGATGCCAGATGAAGAGGTTAATCCTATGGCAACATGAAAGATACAGCCAAGCTAATGCCATTTCACATCATATGAAATTTCCAGGCTAATATCACCAACAGCATCTTGACTTCTCTCGGACAGAAAGTTTGAAACTCTGCAATGACATCCATACCAATTTAAGGCCAACTAAGATTCCCCGACCCTAAAAATTCCCTGCCATCTAAAGTAGCCTGAGTGCAAAGTTTAAATTTAAAAAAATCAACAACAAAAAAATCAATGCAAGATATTATTTTCACTTTTGATTAAGGCTCAGTACAGTTGCTGCTTGGTTCAAGTAATCCCTTAAGTATAAAAATGTCAAGGTCCTTAAAAAGCAGCAATATCCCACAAAAGGGACAATGCATGGAATTGCTTTTCGTTGCATGAATCAATGAATAATAGATTTCGAACAGCTAGTTGCCTCCATGGATGCTAGTCTCCAGACCAATAAAATAGGTCTAGGAGGCCTGCATTACTCAGCTCCTGAAAGAGCCCCACTGACAAGAACCGTTTCATGCAAAGCTGTATGTTAGCTGTTTGGATCACAGGGAATCAGGCCGATACATTCAAGGAGACTGCCCACTGGCGAATCAAGCTGCAGTCCAGGCAAAGTGACATTTGTTATCCCAGAAAACGAAAAGCCTTCCGTGTTCATGCCACAAAAACAAACTGCATAAACTGTGGTCTTTCAGCAGCTCAGACAGGCTTCAAAAGCCAGATTAAATTACTATGTTGCAACGCGCAGAGCCCCCCGAGACTGGTGTCACTGGTGTGTAGCATGACAGCATCCTGTGCTAAGATTTCCACTTCCCTGGGTTTCAACAAGAGAACCTGGGTTTGCCTGGGCTCCAGAGGAAGCCCAAGTTTCTTCAGGTCAACCAGGGGCCCCTCGTGGATAACTTAGGGAAATCAAGGCTTTCCGGGGTGGCCAAATCAGAAAGGGGGCAGGGTCCCAGGGACTTCACCAACCCCTTTCTGACGTGGCACCACTATGGAGTATCATGATGCTCCGTAAGAGGTGGGACTACATTAAGAAAAAGGCATGGCCGCTCCTTTACCCCCCTCTCCCCGTGGAGTGTCGTGATGTCACAACGCCCCACAAGGAGTGGGGCTACGTCAGAAAGGGACGTGACTGCTCCTTTGCCCTGGCCACCCCAGGTGAAAGCCTGGAGGGAGGGGGGTAACCCTGTCTTACGCAAGGAAGAGCATGTGACTCATGGAGCCATGGGGTGGGATGGACACCATTTTGCTCCCTGCCAGTTGAGAGAGTTGGCAGAGTGGCTGACATTTCCTCCCAGCTGATGGGAAACTCAAATACAAAATGGCACTCACTCTTCAGGCTGGAGTTGCCTCGTCTAGTCAACTGGAAGATGGCAGGTTCATGTTGGAAACGGGGCGGGTCAAAGGGACTGTCACGCCCTCTTTCTGATGTAACACTGCTGTTGCGAAGTGTGGTGACATCATGCCACTCCACAGGGTCAGGGCCACAGCGGGAAGTTGGCAGGAAGAGCCCCTTGGGGCCTGGCCAATTCTTCACAATAGCCATGAGCACTCATGGCCGACCCAGAGAAATTGGGGCTTTTCCAGAAGCCTCTGAGTCAAAACCTGGAGCCTCTGATGGTAGAGGCAGCAGGAGGAGAATTACAGCCAGGGGGTGGGAGGAGGGTCAGATATTGGCAGCTGGACTCAGAACCCCTTCCACATGATGGGGGAGGCCCAAAGTAGCCTTGCAGGCTCCCAGTATTTGGCGGGGTTTGATGTATTGGATCTGCAGTTTTGTTGACATGTTACTACTATTTTGAGTGACGGATCTTGTGTAGGACAGGATGTCGGCTCGTGACAGGGCGGGTGCTGCAAAAGGGCAAGATGAAAGTGTTTCCCATGCAAACCACAAAAAACAGAAGGTGCCGTTCTTATAGTTCGCTGTCACCCCCCCAAAGTCACCACATTATTGTCGTCTAGCGTGAGACATTTGGAAAGTCCTTTCAGGCCCAATGTTCAGCAGGGCACTTACACACACACTTTGGTTCTATTAAAGCAGAGAAGAGTCTCTGGCTCACCGACCAAATATGGCCCTGACTGGGTTTTTATTCAGTCCTTTCTCAGGCCACTTGCCCACGTCACCGGGGCCGGCGATTCTCCCGGCGGGAAACTTCCTGGCTGGGGAACGTATGCCACACTCTGCATGTGTGCACAGGTCACCAGCCACGTCCAGTGGTTTATTTTCCTCCGAATGTCAGGGCTTGATTTCGAGCCCTGACATTTGGAGGGAAAAAAGCTGCTGGGCGTGGCTTAGGATGCTTTCAGCCCCGCGCCCACGTGTGGAGCTTGTCATAAATTTCCCAGCCAGGAGATTCCTTGCCAGCCCCAGTAATGTGGGCAAGTGGCCTTAGTTTCTGGATCTGGCCCCTGAATGCAGTCCTTACTTTCAAACAATGGACGAATGCACTGATGGGGAAGGCAGTAGAGTTGAGGGTACGTGTTCAAGGATAGAGGCCAGATCTACAAGGTCAGAGATGCATGCATCCAGATGCCTGGCTCCCTTCCTTATGCTCGGAGCACGCACTCAACCATGCATGGTCTTTACCATGCCACACCCATCTCTTCCTGCCATTCTCACCCTTCATTCTCTTACCCTGCACTGCAAATGTTTCCTCGCTGCTGGCTCAGATAACGCTTCTGCTTTGATAGGGAAGTAATTCAAAATCCATGGATTAAACATAAATAAGGACTATGAGAATGCTGCGTGACATAGGCCAACATCTCTCCATTTTTTTGTTGTTTTTTTTAGTATGGTCCCACTTGACATTTTAAAATTGCCACCATTTAACAGACAAAAATACAAATAAAATAAAACAATTAAAATAAAGGGCCCCCATCCCTGGATGATAATCAGTGGGACTTGCATGTGTGAAACACTTTAAGCACTTTACGAAGCGCTCAGCTGAGTAGGAACGGGTCCAAATGGGAAAGACGTCCGTGCCTTTGCCTGAGGATGCCCAAATCTCATTAATTGTTTTAATGGCAACACAACATATTTATTATTAAACAAAGGAATAGAAAAACCCTACATTCAGTTTCTGTTTTCTGCAGCATCGTGGCATTAGAACAAGTTTTCTAGATCACCCAAACTTCCAACCCTTCACGCTTAGTCCTCCTCAAGTCCTCACATCAAGACATGGAAGAGCAAGCAGCATGTGTGTGTGCGCGTGTGTATCCTCCACACAGAAAAACACATTGACACACACAGTCAGTTGGCAAAACAATGAGTTTTCCTGCGCTGCTTCGCAGCCTCTGGCTTAGAATAGGAGTTGGGATCACAGAAGCGGAAGGGAAATAGATGTCGAGTTCATGCTTCTCTCTGAAGTTACACGGAAGTCCTTGCTAAAATGACAAGATCCATTCCTTAGGGGGCACATTCCTCCACCCACTGAAGTCAACGGCAAGACTCCCACCGACTTTCACGGTGGAGGGTAGCACCCTCAGTTCAGAGGGCAGGGGGAAGCAGGGTAGGGAAACATGTTTGAGTTTCCTCCTATTACCCAGCCATGAAGCAGGAACCTGGAATTCCTTCTCTGATCCACACTGCTGCAGCTTCTGTCTCTCATCAGGCTGTGGGCTTACATTGGTAAATATAGCATTCGTGCTCTCTGTGGCACTAACCCGTCCTGAGAGCATATCGGATTTAAGCTCTTCTGATTGGGAGTCACAGCTGAAAAGGTTTGCAGAAAAGATCCAGGGTGGCAGTTGCATATTCTGCTCCTCTGCTCATTTGTCACAGGCTAATAGATTGTTTTGCAAGGGGACCTCAGATGCAAGCAACATCCTGCTGGTTTAGAGGTTGGGAAGTTGCCTATGAGGAACCAACATTATGAGGTTATTCCAAGTGCTCTGCTGAGCCTTGAAAGGGCTTTCTAAAGGAACGAGAGTAAAGGGACAAGAGGAGGAGCAAATGACTGAGCTTCAGTGCAATTCTGGAGCGTTAGGTAAGAACCAAGGACCTGGTCCAAAGACTACTGATGCCAACGGAAAAGTCCCAATGGTTTCAATAGGCTTTGGACAGAGTTCTAGCTCCTCAACCACGTAACAGGCAGTGTCCTTGATAGGGTAAAGGGATGCAAAAGTGTCGCTGACATCATCCCCTCCTTAGGGCAGTGAAAATCATAATTGGCAAATAGTTTGGCAAGATGGTGATGGGCTCTCCAAGGGCTTTGCCTGGATAGAGTAGTGGAAATAAAGCAGGGGCAGTCAGACATACAGTGCAATCAATGTACCTTTCCAGGTGTCGACCTAAGGTGGTCTAACCAGAACGCTGGCTGGGACACCTCTTAGCAGCTCCCCACTCCCCTTGTGGCTCTCTCCTCAGAGAGTCTTGCCTGCCACACCGGAAGTGTTTTCCTAGTCTCCTTCCTACCCCTGTCCTTCTAGAGACACTCCTAGAGGTTCTGGTCCTGCTTTCTTTACTGGAGGGGATCTTTGAGGAGCCAGTCCCTGTGGTCTAAGTGGTCAACTGGTGGTCAGTGATCAAGGTTTTGGCCTTGAAATTAAGCCTTGAGTTAGAATGAGGAAACGAGTGTTTTCTAGGACAAAGGTAGATAGTTTGGGGTTAGTGATGCAGCAGCAACAAGGCCACATTATGCCGAACACAGGGTAAAAATCAAAAAGGGGACAAATATTGGAGTTCAGGACTTTGACCTGTTTCTTGCCCTAATGAATGAATCTCAAATAGTGGAGGGGAAACATGATGTGGCGGGATCCCAAAAGTGGCTAGGAGGGAATAAGATTGCCTCTGAGAGGGATTCTATGTGGGGCAGTGGATGAATGCAGATTACCTGCATCTATTAAATTTGTGACTCGTGAGCACCAGAAGAGCTGGGAGCTCACAATTAAGCTTGCTAAGCAAGGGTGTCAGTCAACAGCATCTTTAGGGGTCCTTTGCTTATTCCTGCAATGTTAAAGAGTCTGGGGGCTGGGAGAAAACAGGGGGATGAGGCACAAGTTACAGAGGGTCACGGCACTGCAAGTTTTCTTTGATTCATAGAGGCTTCCCAAGCAAAACTCTGTAACAAAAGCGTGTTGGGGGGTGGGACGGTGAAGGGAACTAACAAAGGTGTTCAGCAAGCACATAAAAGTTCCCGGGGTACAGGTCTGCAAGAGAGAACCCATAAGAAGGGGGGTGGGGGTGGATAAAAATAAAAAAGTCACACGGTAACAATTTCTATACAGCTAATTTTCAATTGCAAGGAAAAAAGAAAGTAATTTCTCCCCTCACAACACTGAAGGGAAAATAGTACCTAATTCTCATCCTGTCAGGACAAACAAAACAAGGTTTGGTTGCAATCTCTAGATAGCCTGATGCCAGCAGAAAGATCAATACAGTGCAATGGTTGGTTTTAAGTTCCGCTTTTCTTGCCTTTATGCCTTTCCCGCTGTCTTACGAAAACAGTCCTTTCTCCTCACGTCTTTACCGGAGCGCTTGCTAAAAGCTACAGTGTACGCAAACATTCTATCCTTCTGCACCTCAGTAAGATGCCAAAATGTCTCTTGGTGCAACTCCTTTCACGCCAAGAAAGCTGGAAGGTTACATTGGACTTTGGAGTCTCACTTCAGGAAACTGTCGTCATTCTTCCCGCACCTCCCCCCCGAGACACTTTCACCCCATCCAATAATTTTTTGTTTGTTGTTGTTGTTTTAAAAAAGACTTTCTGGAGTTGCTTTTCTTCATCTCTCTGCAGTCTCTTTTCATGCCCACCTCAATATCTATCACTTTCCCTGGAGTCAGATTTTGTTTGTTTTTCAAGAAATACTGTGAGGAAAAAAATTCTGTAAAAAAATGCATCTGGAACCAACACAGAAGGCTTCTAATGCTTTTCAGCTTGACTGACTTGGAGAGCGTTGATGACGCCATTTATATTTTCTTCAGGTACCTGTGGGGGGAAAAAAAAACAAGCAAATGGAGGCTGACGTTTTCCATAACAAGCAACGAATGGATGCTTACTCAGGCAGAGTTGAGAAAGGCAGAGCATAAAGCTAATGTGTGTCGCAGTAAAGATTATACATACAAGTGTTGGTTCTTATCTATAAATCCCTAAACAGCCTGGGCCCCACTTACCTGCGGAACTGTCTCACTCCCCGGGTCCTGAATCGGCCCCTGCGGACTGCTGGGAGCGCCCACCGTGAGGTCCGCCATGTTTGGCGGGGGGGGGCAACACTGGAGAGGGTGTTCTCGGCGGATGCGCCACAGCTGTGGAATTCTTGTAAAACTTGGCTTTTACACCAGGCTTTTGGTGGGGGAGATGGTCGATGGGAGGCAACACTGGAGAGGGTGTTCTCGGTGGATGCGCCACAGCTGTGGAATTCTTGTAAAACTTGGCTTTTACACCAGGCTTTTGGTGGGGGAGATGGTCGATGGGAGGGAGGGAGGGGTGAGGGTGTTGATTTTTGAGGCCTTTTAGACACATTTTATATTTTGCTATTGTATTGCTTTAGATGTTGCATTATATACTGTCCTGTGCTGCCAGAGGCAGGAGGGCGGATTAAAAATGCCCGTATAAATAAATAAAATAAATACTACCAACAAATCATCCGAGACCCCTGAGCAACGTTAGCAGAAGGCAGAGGTTTCCATATTTATACTTCCTAGATGGAAACATCATGATTTTCATCGTCCTAGAAACTCACTGCTTTGATCTATGCATTAGAACACTGGCCCCCAACCTTTCTGTGGTCATGAGTCACTTTCAAAGTACAAGATTTATGGGGAGCCACAACTTTATTTTGAACCCCATCCCTGAACTTTGGGCAGAACGACGGAAGCAGTGGGGGGCTGCTGGATGCATTTTAAAATTTTCCTCGCTGGTTCCAGGGTGTGCACACTCATCTCTCCCAATATTTTTTTGCATTTGTTCACGGAGATATTGCGAGCAACATAGAAAAGGCTATGTTGCTCTAGGACCATGGGTTTGGGACCAATGTATTAAAAACTCATGGACTGAGATGTCTTACGCTCAGTTCTCTCCTTTATGAAGCCTTTCCAGACACAGAGGCAGCCATTCGACAACGAGAATGAAGTATTGGCCGTGTGTGTGTCTGGGCGAGTGACAGTGCTGTGGGATGTGCACAACTATCCTTCTCACCACAAGTTTCCTAGCACTGCCAGATGGAGGAGCAGATGCTAATGGCACCAGTCAGTGCAGACCGACGGAGGGGTGGGGAGAAGAGGCGAGAATTTCCTAAAGAAGATACAGATGACAACACTGGTGAAGTTTCTGCTCTGGATCGGTGAGCCCTGACTGCTGCATTGTGTTCTATATGCCAGGGCTGGCCAAAGTTCCCAAGCCCAAAATCTTCATAATATGGAGAGCCATAAGACATGACACACACGTTTGCCTCTTTGAAGCATCTTCTTGGTTGAGTCTTACCCTCTCTCTGTCTCTTCTGCTTTGCGACTGGCTGGTGGAGCTGGTGCTCTTGTGGTCCTTGTCTGCTGAGATTCTGAGAAGCAGCTGGGATTCAGCTGCTGAGACTTGGGGGCAATGAAGACAGACACAGAATCATGAAGACAGGGTGGGCCAAGGACCAGCCCTGGCCAACAGCCACACTTGAACTGCCCAAAAGCCTCACGTGGCTCCCAAGCCACAGTTTGGCCAGTGGTGGGCTGCTTCAGGTGGCAGACAAGGCCTGGGAAAGGAGCGAAATCATAAGGTGGGACTTGGAATATTTATTGTTAATTATACACCACCACCAAACAGGTGGTTGAAAGCTTTCAGCTGAAAACAAATTCTTTCAGATGGAAAAAATGACTGTTTTGCCAAAATGGAAATTCCCTCAGAAAAACAAAAACAAAAAAACCCACAAGGTTCTCTTGCCCAATCCCACAGACTAAATGTAATCATAAGTGGGAGGAACCCTGCAAGCTCGAGTGTACCGTTTCTCTTCACACCTCCTGCAAGAAACATAATCATCATGAAAGTGGAAATAGTCCCTTTCTGAGGTGTTAGATTGTGCAGAAGAACAAAGCAAATTCCCCCAAAGACTCATAGCAAATAATAGTGACAGCAGACAGAAACATACAAATCAGAATCAAATTCTGCTGAAAAGCTGGCACAGAATGGAGGGGAAATAAAAGTACTGGGAATGCTGAGGGGAAAGCACATTTGATGAGAACTGCATCAAAAGTGGCTTAAATAATTAAGAGTTTGAAGGAAGCAAATTAAGAGACTGGCTCCTTGGAAAACAATCTTGTCTTCTTCAGAAGCCAGGTTCAATCAGAACCTAGAAGACATCTTCTAGGTTTCAGAAACTGCATATCATTCCATCTAAATTCTTCCAGGCCTTCTAGAAAGCCAATGAGAGAAGTAAATTTCATAGCACCTATAGAAAAATGGCAATAGTATAGGGTTGCCATATATGAAAATTTTTAGAGGACACATGAGTCATTGGAGACAGTGCAGTTCTGCAACTTGTATCTTTCGTAAGTGCCCCCTAAAATGTGCATATACGACAACCCTAATATAACTAGCTATTCCCTTTTAGGGGCAGGCAAAAGCGGGACGAAAGATGAGAAGGAATAATCATTGAGCTGAAGTAAGTAACGTATTTTGTACCGATGAGTAATGCCCACAGTTTCAGTTAACCTATCAGTTACTGGCTCAGTTTCCACATACCAAGACTGGTAACAAATACTGGGTATTTACAGGTTCCAAGTTACTGACTTTCCATTTTGCCAATCCACACCCACAAAACAGGGGCCAAGAAACTATTAATGGAAGTGGGTGCGAAAATGTTAAATTGGTAACTCATCAGGCACTAAATGGGACTAAACTCATCAGGTCTAGATTGTCCTAGACAGTTTTGGATACCCCATTCCCAATGGGAATACACATTTTTGTGGATACCTGTTTCAGCTTTACTGTATGGCTTCCGGAACTTCAAACACCCCAGCACATCTTTTAAGTGCCAATTTTGGATCCTGGGTGGACTGGATGGGCAAGGAGTTGGCAAGACTCAACCAAGGAGATGCTTCAAGGGGGTGAACACGTGTGTGTCTTGTGGCACTCCATCTTGTAGCTTTATGCTACCACAACTCCCTCCTCCCGCTAACAACCTGCCTGGCATCCTGACTACTTGGCTGAGAGAAAGTAGCTACAGTGTTGTCTTGTTAACTTGAATGGAGACCTCCTGTAACAGGGTGTGTTACCTACAAAAAGACAGGTGCACACAGTAGATGAGGCCCATGCCTTAGCCTGGTGCTAAAGGCGCGTGGGCGCTAACCCAGAAAGAGGACCTAATACTGACCAGGTATGGAAGCCCAGAGGTTTGTGGGTATAAAAGAAGCCAACACTCTATCTGAAAGAGAGAACTGTGGAGTCAGGCGTGGAAACCAGAGACTCCGTAAGAGAAGAAGGCTGACTGTGGATTTCAGAGGGTTGGGCTGGAGAAGCGGATACCCAAAGGCCGCTTCAGAAGAAACCAGGCCACTCAAGGACTTGCAGGTGCAAATTGCCCATATTACGCTCAGAGAGCATGTCTTTATTGGACTTTGTTAAACCGGAGCTCAGTTCCCCTGGACGCAGGCAAAGCCCTGTTATATATACTGGTAGATTGGGCTGGCTGTAGAGGAGGTGGAGGTCAGATCTTAAAGCACCAGATGCACATTTGAAGAGGACACTTACCCCACGATCAGGGCCGTACTCTGCTGGCCCTCCAAGTGGGAGAGGCACGTACCTCTGCTACACCGCCCCTTTAATTTGAATTAATAAGGAATTCACTGTATTCAGTGTAGGGTAAACTGAATTTCTGTAGTCCCCTGCCTCCTTCCAGTGGGCTCAGTCCCATAGTCCATGGATCCCTGCAGAATGCAAGCCACGAATGCATGAGGTTTCCGCGTGCCACAATGCGCCAGCAATAGAGATGCGCGCGGGATCTGCGGACCACAGGATCGGGCCCATTGACTTTAATGGCAGAGGATTGTGCCATAAGTAACTTGCCCAAAGGAGAGTAGGGAATTGAACCAACCTCACCTGAACCCCAGGTGGGCACTCTAACAACTACTCTAGTATTTTTTGTACCTACGATTGCAATCCTGAACCTAATTAAGTCAACAGCAAAGCTCCCACTGACTATGGGTATTTTCAGACGATACGCGGGCCGTTGGCCCCGTACCGGCACCAACGGCTTCGTTCCCTGCCGGGGTCACCCCGTAACGGCACAACAGACGTGCCAGGGGGATCCCGGCGGGGAAAGTGGGAGGGGCCGCGCGGCGCAACGTGCGGCCGCCCGCCCTCCGAGGAGACGGGCGGGCGGCGGGGCCAATGCGGCCACCGCGTCCGGCCGTGGCATGCGGCCAGACGTTACTTTTCCTTGGCCACGGCCCGGGGTCCGTTTGACCACGCTTCCCGGGACCTTCCCCCGGCTAGCCCGGGAAGCGTGGTTCAAACGAACCCCATGTGGGGATTGACCGTGGCCAACATCTGGCGCGCCGCGAACAGACGTACGGGACACGGTGACCACAGGTGGGTATTCACCGTGGTTCACCGTGTTCACGTAACGTCTGAAATCACCCTATAACTGATGAGGATTGTCCATGTTACAGTTCAAAGCAGGGCACAGCCTTGCTTCCATGTGGAATGTATGCACTTGAAATCTAAAACAGCAAGCAGGAATGCAGGACAAAGCAAGCAGCGTTGATGTGGAAATGGCAGTTTGTTGGCTGGTCTTATCGGCATAGTTAACGTTCAAGAAAAAAAGCCAGACAGATAGAACAATTTGACCTTTGCTCTCTGGAACAATGTTAACTTCAGCTCCATACACGGAAAACCTAACAGAGCCGTAAAGAGTTGGTGCCAGCTGTGAACAACTGAAGTAAACTAACTTGGGGGGAAACCCTCAATCTGCTGTTCAAAGCTTTTACAGGTTAAGAGTTAGGCCTGTGTAATAAGCTTATGGTGATGTAACTGGGCATCGTAACAGAACTGACAATGGCCAGGGCAGGGAAAATATTGTTGCTAGTTTAGATTATCACAAAGATAGCTGATTCTCTGCCTGTTCACACTAAGATACAGATTTAAAGACTTGTCTGCATTTGGACTGGGCCGCACTTAGCGAATCTCATACCTATTTGGGGGCAAACTGATAGAAGGTTAAGGGCATGTTCTTACAACTTGCTCCATCAAGGGAAGCAACATAGAAGGCAACCTACGCTAGCTTCCGCCATGTGCGGGGGGGTGTTGTGTAAAAGATGCTTATTATTATTATTAATAAGAATTATTATTATTTATTTTACTTATACTCCACCCTATCCCCAAAATTGGCTCAAGACAGCTTTCAACAATTGAATACATAAAATTCCTACAAAATAAGCCCCACCCCGATCTTTAACTCACTCCAAAGCAGCTTACAATTAACAATAAAATACATAATACATACAATACCAATCCCACCACTCTTCATACCAATCCCTGATCCTTAACTCAGCCCTATGTACCAGAAACCCACCATATATTAGGGCCAGCGATGTGCCTAGTGTAATTACAGGCAGGCCCCTGCCCCAAGGGGTTTACAATTCAGGACAGGTGCGGCCAAGACACACACCTCTCCTGCCTTGCAATTGGCTGGCAAAGCTGCTACTCTGTGGTCCTGGCTGCCAAAATTCTGTGGAGCAGCTGCAATTTAGCCAATGAGTACAATGCGGGACCGTTAAGGGAGCACGGGGACCAGGCCAGGCTGAGAGCCACACTTGAACTGTCCGAGAGCCACATGCAGTTCCCTAGTCAGTTCCGCCATGCACACGCTAGGATTAGCCCTTAATAAGCACTCCAGGTGAGACTGGCCCTTTGGAAATAAATGTCACCGCTTTCTCTCAAAGAAAGACAGGGCTCTGATTGCACATGCAACTGCAGCGATAGAGCACATGCCAGTTAATCTCACGCGGTTGCCCCTTTTCCTCAAAGCCCACCCTCTGATTGGGCAATGGACTCCCAGCTCACAGGGTCAGGCCCTGCCTTCTGGACTCAACCCATCTTGCCGACACCACGCGTCACAGTCAACAGCTCACAGCGCCCTCGGCCAAGTTTTATGATTCACCCAGCGCCCAATGAAATATAAGTATAGGCCCACGCTGGGGTTCATTTTGCAGTCCCCTTCTGCGCGACGCTTCCAGAAACAGAATTGCGTGGCTTGCAGGTTGGGTGGCCAGATACGCAAATTTTAGAGGACCCTTATGAGAAATACAGGTTGGAGGGCTGCATTGGCTCCACTGTAGCCCTGCAACCTGTATTTCTCATAAGGGTCCTCTAAAATTTGCGCACCTGGCCATCCTACTTGAAGGACCCTTAAAGGCCATCTAGTCCCACCCTGTTCTGAGGCAGGATACCCCTGGACTAGAGTAGTGGCTTCAAGAGTGTAACTATAGGAGAACCAAGGAGGTGCAATGGCACCCAGGTCCATGCTCCCTGATGCTTCCCCTGCTACTGGAGGTTGGGGGGGGGAGAAGGGGTCCCCTTCCATCTTCTGCATCAGGGCACATTCCAACCTAGCAGCATGACCGGTTTTTTTAAAAAATCCAGGAACCACTTGAATAAACTCAGGCCCCACCTGGGCTGGGTGTACAGAGCATGCGAGGGATTGTGGGTTGTTGTTTTGGTTTTTTGCAGAGTCCCAGGCTGGTGCCATAGGAGCAGCTGCTGCTCAGACTGGATGTAGAAGGCTGTGCAGGGCCAAGAGACACCCCAAGAGCAGCTTTCTTCCCTCCTGAAGCCCCAGCCGGAGCTTGGGCTCCCTGGCTGGGTAGGAGGGAGGGCGAGGATGGCCCCCACACAAGCTCCGGGGAAGGGGGCGAGGCATGATACCGCCCAAGCATGCTTGCATATTGTAATTGATCTGAAAACTAAATGTATATTCTGGGAATTTGTTGGGAGGGAGAGGATTCTGGGGGGATTGGACACAGCCTCTCTGTGAGGGTGGGGGGGGAAAGAGTATGGACTGAATGGAAAGATTAGGTGGGGAGGGACTTCCCTGTGTGAAAGACAGGGATGCAAGTGTGGGTAGGATGGGGGTCTGGAGTATTGGGGATGGTACAGAATGTGATTTAGTTATATTTCTTTAACTTTTTTTTTATCCCTGTGAGCAGCCCTAAGCCTTTTGGATAGGGTAGGATAAACACTCAATAATTCATAATAAATAATAACCAGCACTCCCTCACCGGTCCCTTTGCCGAACCCTTCCCCGCTGCTGATTTTAATGACTGGCCACGGAGCAGTAGATCGAAGTTATCAACGAGATGGTACGCGCATGGCAAAACCAACAAAGTAGTCCCGGCCCTTCCACAGAGACACAGAAGAGCTGTCACGATGAGCAACGGCAAGCTTATTTCTCTTTGTAGGGAAAACGTCTTGCTCTCCCACCCCTGCGGGTCAAGCTATTTGGAAACTTACCAGTGCGTGATCAAACTTAAAAGTACTGATGTAGTAGGCTGGGATGTCGGCAGCAGCCAAAGGCTCAGAAATCTGAGCAACAATTCCACATTCATCTAGGAGGAGACAAAGAAAACAGCAGCGTTCTCAGTGCAGCGCCACCTCGGCAAAGGAAATCAAGCGCTTGCAGTTTAAGGGTACCTTTGGGGCGTTGTGCATATGCAGTTTAAAAAGCCAGGGAAAACATCGCGTTTTAACCCTGCATGGGACGGGCAGGTTGGCTTCTGCTGGACTCTTTGCGATGCCCGGATTTATTGCCCTATGTGATTACACCCAGTGGCAAATGCTTTTAAAAAAAAATAATTTTTTTTAAAAATCACACTGGCTAATACTCACAGACTATCCGTGGTGCCTCTACCCCGGATGGCCATGGGATAGCACCCTGCAACCTGATCTTAACGGGCCCCATCTGGTCCTTTTGGGCTCACGGCCAGCTCCCCAGCCGCAGAAGGCCACACCTCTCTGGAGTGCCATGATGTCACGGAGGGGAACGGGCCACATCATAAAGAGGCAGGGGAATGCCTTAGCCCAACCCCCTATTCTTTCATAGCCCTGTAATATCTCAGCGAGCCATGGGGACCTGGGACCAATGTAACTGGGCTCAAAGTCAATTTTGGGGGCCCGAGCAAGACTTCATGGTGTTATGTGTTGGGAAGGGTTTATTCCCACCCACCTGCCGGCCACCATGCCCCTGCATGGAGCAACCCAGGTTTTTCCCAGTTGCTCTGTGTGGATGGAGCTGCATGGGTTGCGGGAGCACGCACCCACCCACTGCCACTTTTAAACGGGCAGTACCACATGTGTCCACTGGGTGGATTTGCATGGTACCATCTTGTCTAAAAACGGCCTAAGAAAAATGCCACCATAGGATGGCAGAACTTGACACACCCCTGCTTTTCAGATAGGGATTTGGTCCTATTTGATGCCTATTTTGACATTCAGTTGGTAGTTTGGAAATGGGTAGAACGGCTGCAGAATTGATCAGCAATTAAAATTTAAAAATTAGTGTACTGTGTGAATAGCAAATGCAGGTTAACTTGGACATGTGGCTGAGATTCCCATGGGAAACCTATCAGTCTGTGATGAAGGATCTCTGTCGCTGCCAAGTCCAGGTTGGTGTGTTTCAGTGCAGCTGGGTGTGAAGCCCTTGTTTAAAGGAGATAAAATATTGCTCCTTCATGTTCAAAATATGCCCAATTTCTTTCCTCCAATGTGATAGCTTCAGGCTCAGGTGGATGGACGGTCTAAGTTCATTTTCCATCACAACTAGGGGCAAGCAAGGGACACAAACGTGAACCCTGCGAAATAAACGAAGTTGGAATAAAACTGTCATTGACTTGAATTAACTCGCAGTCAGCTGATGCCAAAGCAGCCAAGAATTCAGCGAACTCTCCAATGAGATAGGGAAATGCACACAAGGATGAAGGACAAAATCTGTGGCACAAATCGATGATCTAGACCAGGGCTGGCCAGACTTGTGGTACATAGGGATACACTTGATCCAGGTGATCAACCTCAGGAGATCTATCAGAACCCCTCCCATAGACTCCAGCGCTCCAGACCAGGATCCCTCCTGCTGGCTCTCAGCTTCGGGGGCACCTCAACAACTGGTCTCAGGAGTGGAAAGCAGCACTCTTCTTAGAGAAAGCCTTCCCTGCTGCACTGGAGCTGCTTTCCTAGCCCATCTCCCACCTCACCCCTCTCTTCAGTTCCTTTCCCAAACAGAGAGAGGAGTGCGGGCACAGATCCACTGGAGAAGATCCTTTCTCCACCCCCTGCCTTGCGCTCTCCTCTCTCACCTGTCTATCAGCTGAGTGCACACACTCTCTCTCCTCTAGCAGCCGTGCTAGGCGCGGCTCTATGGTGCTGGAGGACCTGGATGCAAGCGAGGCTGCATGCAACCTAATGAACAAGGTGCGGCAGCATGGGTGCATATTAGCACACACCAGCTCACATGGTGGGCCCACGATGTTCTTGGACAATGCTGTGAGTGCGGAGCGACTAGGAGCTGCGTGGGAGAACGGGTGAACACCTGGCAAACACTCACCTGGCAGGTGCTAATGTGTGCTATCACCTCGTTTATTTTTGACCTGAGAGATAAATTCATAGAACAGAAGGACAAAGCCAAGGGGAAGCAGAAGTAACCAGGGCATTATTATTTATCATTTATATAGGACTTTAAAATCCTTACATACCTCACAAGAATCCTGTCAGGCAGGTCAATATTATTCCCATTTTACAGATGGGGAACCGAGGCTAAGGGTGTGTGATTTGCCAAAGGCAGGATTTGAACCATGATCTCCTAAGTCCTAGTCCAAGACCTTCACTAGGCTACACTGGCATGACAATGCTTAAAATGGAACAGACTTTAATTTTATAAGATGTATCCAAATGACCCAACTAAGCAAGCCACACCTCACACATTGGACTTCTATCATAGCATACTCCAAAATGCTCAACTTCAGTGCCATATTTTGCATTTTTTTCTATCATCCTTTTCTATTTATCGGGAGGCTAACAATAATCTTCCAAATTTTCCATCACCTGCTTTATTCTCTAAGTGACTCAACGGCAGTTTCATAATTAGTACTCTGATCAGCTCGCCCTGCGAGATTGCCCCCTCCAATCTGCGAGCGGCTTCTCCTTCCACCACCCCAAGTTGCAAAGAGTCTGCACTTCTCTGGTTGGATGAACATTTATGGCCTGTTTAACAACTCAAGTGAGATGGCAGATGCTTCAAGCAAAAGGAAATAAACCAGGCTCGGAGAGGAAACCATGTGCAGCGTTAAACAGATGACCTTCTAGAAGCACGAACGAGAGAAAACGGAAGTGGACCCAAACCCAGACTTCATTCCTTCTGCCAAGTTCCTTAGGCAGAGTCAAGAGACTGGCTTTCACAGAAGGCTTTCTCAGGAGACTGGAACTGCTGCAGATGTTCCAACAAACTGATCTTGGGACACCCAACCCGTGGGAGGATCAAAATCTATCACCTTTAGTCAGAGTCCCTTGTTCAACGCATTTTCCCCATTAACAGCATTTAATCTGTCTTTAGTCTTCCCCTTCCTGTGCCTGATGGGGTGCACCCTGCCTCAAACTGAAATGCTTTCACAGGCATAAATATGGTGGAGGATGGGGGGGGGGGGGCATGTCCCCTACAAAGGTACGGGTGTGAGGGATGGCAATAGCTCTGTTCCCCATTTAATTTGCATTTGAGAAGGGAGGAAGGGGCAGGGCTCCATTCTCCTGTGCAGCAGAATGTGGGTGAGTGTGCAAGGGCCACCTCAAAGCCACACTTCCCGGTCTCAGCTGCCACCCCCACTGGAAAAAGAGCTTTCACAAGTCTATGCTCCGACCGCCAGTACGAGAGTTCTGAGCTGCTCCCGCCTCTGGGGACTTGGTGATTAAGGAGGACTTGCCCTTGTGCTACTCCCTCGACGTGTCCGCCTCCCCCAGTTGTTCTCCACTGTCCCTCACAACGTTTTGGGGAACGTTACGCCACTAGCTTCCATGAACCAAACCTGCACCCTATCATAACTCCTTTAGCAGACAGCATCCTAGAATGCGCTTTGCATCCCGAACAGAACAGCAGAGAATTGGTTAAGGAAATGTTTTGGCCCGCTTCCGTTGTGACGCTCTGAGGTGCCGTTACTGGTCCCACAGGCCTCCCAACAGTTTCGGGGCAATGTTGGCTTACGGTAATAATAATAATTCGAAGCCCAAAGATAACCCCATTGTCTGGATCACGCACTTCTGGCTTACAAAGCCATTTGACATTCAGTAAACACGCGCAGCACAATCTTGGCAGAACATTTGATCGTAAATGGAATCAGAAATGGGGTCAGGCTCCCCTATGTGAAAAGCAAGGAACTAACTGGAGAGTTGGAAGGGAGCCTTAAGGGCCATCTAATCCAACCTCCTGCCGAGGCAGGAAATACTATAAAAAGCCTGCAGAGTGTGCCCACGCAACATTTCCTTGGTGTGTGTTTGTTCACAGGGAAAGCTCTTTACAGGACACTGCCAGGACCCTGGGTCTTGAACCCTCATCCTCTGGGGTTCCTGGAGCAGCAGCTGGGCCTTCAGGAGTACTGCTTACTAGGGGTGGGAATATCGGTATCGGATAAATCCAATACACCCGATAATCAGGTGTATCAGATTAATCCGATAATCACCGGTATCGGCATACTGGATTTTTAACATTGGCTGCTTTACCGTTGTTTTTTTTTACATTGCAGCCATTGAAGTGAATGGCCGCAATGTAAAAAAACCGGTAAAGTGGCCAATGTTAAAAATCCGGTATGCTGATACCGGTAAATCTGATACCAGGGAGATCTGATACCGGTAAATCCGGTATCCAGTATTCTCCCCGGTGTCCCATCCCTACTGCTTACTCTGCCTCAGGCCCAGCCACTCCCTGCAAGGGGCCTCCATGCTTTAGCTTAACCACACCCGTCTTCCTGTCTGTCTGTCCCAACCCTTGCCCTGTCTCCCAGCTTCCTGACTGGCTGCCAGCCATCATATAAGGCTTGCTGGTAGCACCAGGAAGCTAAATGAGCCATCTGTCCTGACCTCACTTCCTGTCCTTGCTCCTGTGAAGCTGCACTTGCCGTAGTCCCTTGTTCCTAGCTCCTCTGCTTTTCTTGGTTCCCAGCCCTTGCTCTTCCTGAACGTCTTGCTTCTAGCCCTTACCTTGCATGCCAATTCACACTGTCTGCCCAAGCCTTAGAGGCCCCACATCCTGCACCCCTTACACCTCCCAAGGAATGTTGTATGGGTCGCACTCCATGGCTTTTCCTTCTGTTTTCTGTGCTGTGAGAACGTGGCTTGATGCATTTTTCACTGCTGGCGACAAGGCTACATTTGAACCTGCTGGACTGAATGGCGTGGAGTGCGGGGGGGTTGGGGGGGAAGACACCAATTACATACCAAAGCCAAGTGGCTGCCCGCCAATCCGAACCATCTTCCAGAGTTCTCCGGACGCACTTGTAAACAACAAATTATTGGGAAACCTGCACAAAAACAAAACAAAAAGACTGCACTGAAGAGCGGTGACTCAAATACTAGTGACCACAATAATGGAAGGGCTCTTGCGCATCTACACGACTGGGAAGGAACAAGGAGCAGCCCCAGGAGAATAAAACTTGCCATCTTTTTGGTGGCAGCCCTTTAGATGTTTGAAGGCTGCCACCATGTCTCCCCTTAATCTCCGCTTCTCTAGGCTACACATACCTAGTAGTTCCTTTCCCAGAAGACTTGCTTTCAAGATCCCAAGGTGAGGTCTGTCTAGGGTTGCCACCTATGTATATTTTTCCAGGCCACTTATGAAAATACATGTTGCAAGGCCTGCATTGGCACATGTATTTTCATAAGTGGCTTGGAAAAATACACACAGGAGACAACCCTAGGTCTGTCTCATGCTGACTAGAGAGGAATGGTTTCTTCCATTGACTTGGAAACAGTGCTTTAATGGATACGTGCTGGCTGCAGGACAGTTGTGCACTGGGCCGTCTCTGGTTCTGGCCTTCTCCAGATGGCAGTGAGGGTGCCATGCGACTCTTGGACCTTGTCAGGTGAGCCATGGTGACTGGAGAAGCTCCACGAGTCAACGCGGATCCCTTGGCATCCCAACAAGGCAAGCCGTTCTGGAAAGTGAGGGGAAAAGACAGGAGGGGTTCCTGCTCTCCAGTTCCCAAACCCTAGGAGCTATTCGTCTGAACATAAAAGACGGCTGTGTGTGTTGTCGAACCGACAAAGAAGAGAAGCTGCTCCCAAGAACCCGAGTCTGCAAGGATCTGAGCCTCTGGAGCGGAGAAGGCTCCCCAGGAGTCACTCAGCACCTTGCAGAATTAGTCAAAGATCCGCCAGACCCTTTGCAGATTAAGTTCAACCCCTCAGAAGGAAATGAGAAGGGAGGCCTGTAGCCCTGCAGACCTTTCAAAGAGTGGGCAGCTGAGCTGGGACATGAAGCTGGACAGAGCTAAAAATCCTGCAGAGTATTCATTTCTCTTCCAGGAGACTTTTTGCCTCCTTGGAGAAATGAGTCATCACAAGCCGATGCTGCTTTGCTGGCAAGACGCGCTGCAGGACTCTGAAGAGGCTCCATGTTGCTAGGCGGAAAAGTACTGGATAAGGAGGGGGAACTTTGGTTTCGTCCAGAAGAAGGATAAGCAGCAAAGTACAGGCCGATCTTGAATGACTCCCTCCTTTACGGGGGAAGCCAATTTCAAAGACGACTCCTCAAGCAGGGTAATTTAACCCCACCCCCTTGCATTCACGGGGGTTCCCTTACAATAAAAGAACCCTTTTTCCTCCTGTGGGTCACTTTGAAAGTGAATACACACTCTGTGTCCCAGACACCATCCTCATGAATGTTGCATCCCTTGTCTCTCCCTCTGTTCCCCCTTCCCTCCCCCTGTCTTTAGATTCTAAACTCTCAGGCAGGGACTGTGTCTATCTTATTCTCTATAAAGCACCTGGTACATCGGTGGCGCTATATAAATGCTTATAATAAATAATAATAATAATAATAATAATAATGAAACCTTTTTCCTCCTGTGGGACACTTTGAAAGTTAATATACACTCTGTGTCCCAGACAGGCATTTTTGGTGGGGTGGGGGATTGAGAGGAGTCTGCTCAGGTTGAGGGAAGGAAGAGGAAGGTCCAGATCATGGATCTCTGCCATGGATCCATCTCCCTATCCTTGAGTACCTGTCCTCCTTTCCCTTGAATTCATACTTTCAGGGTTTGAGGTCAGTGACCAGATCCATGGGCCAGATCCGGACTGGTAAAGGGGCCAACTAAAAAGTAGCCATGGGCTGCAGTTTCCCCATCCCTGCTTAGACTTTCAGAGGTTTCAAGGCTGCAGGAGAGCAAAACACGTGCCCTCCCCTAACAGGAGTGCACATGCACGCTACTAGGCACATGGTAGCCCCCACAGTTCTGCCTCTAGCAGCCCCTGGATAGAGCCAACCAGGAAGAAAACACCACAATGGGGGTCAGTGCTGATGTACGATAAGCTTCTTCCATTTCTTCTGGCGCTGTCTCCCCAAGTCTGACGTGTAACCAGAGCTGAGATGAACCCCCAGCCTGGGTTGGGTTCTACTGGGCTTGGGTGAACCACAAGGGTAGACCCCAGACCTCAAACCATCAGTATGGATGTTGCAAAGTGGCGCTCAACTCTGCAGTGCCACCGCAACCCTGTGGCTCAACCCACACCTGGCCCTGTTCGCCCTCCTTGGCTCCAGCCCTTGCCACACCTCCCAGCTTCCCGATTGGCTGCCTGCAACAGGAAGCTGGGTGGAGCAGCATCACACTTCCTGTTTCGGTTGTTTGATGTCTGTCCTCCCTCAGAACCCGCTTGCTTTTAGGCATATCCTGAACCGGTCCCTCATTCTGAACCCACTTGCCATGTATTCTCTAAGAAGGAAAAATTGGTTTGGATGATGCAATGCAGATCGGACAATTTTGTAATAAGCTTGGTTCTCTATGTTTACATGGCTGAAAATATTAGGAAGGCCTTTATTGCCTGTAGATTTATCCCATAGTAAAAGGATAGCTTATTTTGTGTTCTGGTTAATCTGAATATTAAATGTGGTTAAGCCTTGAAGGTTGAACAATATAACCCATGGCTGCTGGGAGGGTACTTATAATTGTGTTACGTGTGTCTTTGTGAATGTATAATTTTTGTTTTGTAGGATCATGGCGAAAGCTAGCATCAGTAAATAAAATCTGATTTAATTTTGAACCCACTTGCCCTCCCCCTTGAATTTGTTACCCTCCCTAGGGACCTGTGGGTCCTACCGTGGATTAGTGCGCCTGCTGTGTGTATCCGGGCCCTCAGGTCTGGACTACTATGCTGACCTGGGCTTGCTCCTTCAAGTACCTGTGGACCCCAGAGTCCTCACACACACACACACCCCTAGTTTACATGCTAGGGAGCTAGAAGGTAGTGTAAAATAAACACACCCTCACCCAACTTCCTAGCCTTTGGTAATGTCCCTGAACCTTATAAAGGAGATTTGGTGGTTTTCATGAGTTGGATCCATGAGCTTTTGGGGTCAAGCCAGCCCTGTGGCCTCACCTCTGTTGTGTCTGTACATCCATCACTAAGGAAATGTAGCCCTCAATGAGAGAGAAGGAGAAGAAGCGAATGTGTCCGGAGTCTTCGCTGCCCACCACTGTGTCTTTGACTCTGAAGGAACAAAAACGAAACAGAATGAGCTCTAGCCCAGAGGCAAGAAGAAGGGTGGCGGCTGTTGAACTTTGAAGAAGGATGCTGGAAGGAGAGGCGCTTATGCATTCATTTTACTGACACAGAAGGAGTTATTGATGCAATAAGACCTGGTTATTTCTATTTCAATCATCTGGAGTCACTGCTTATCCTCCAGACGGCAAACGTCTGGATGAGCGAAGGGAGCGGCAGGTGGCAGGGGGAAAGAGTGGAGCGCGAGGCCAGGCCATGGCATCTGACTCCCACTCCACTCGCCCCCTCAGCTTTCTGCAGCCCCTTCAGACCTGCCTTCCCAAGTCCACCCCTTCTGAAGCAGCGAGGGAGGGGCTCAGAGAGGACGAGACAACGGAGCGGAGGGCTGGCATCCTGCTCGCAAACATTTGTCTCTCTTCCCTTCAGCCCCTGCAGCTACCTCAGTCCCTCTTTAAGCAGCAACAAGCTTGGGGAGGGCAGGGACTGAGGTAGGATGGGATAATAGAGTGGGGGACCAGAGTTCTGCTGCCCCCTCCGATTCTGCTCTTTTTCCTCTAGGCCCCTGCAGCTACCACAGCCTCTGTTTAAGCTGCAGTGAGCCTGGGGAAGGCAGGGACTGATATAGGGAGAGAGAAGAGAGTGGGGGACCAGTGCTCTGTTAGTCGACCGCTTCACGCTCTCTTCCCTCCAACCCCTTCAGGCATCTCAGCTCCTGCGTAAGCAGCACGGAGCCTGAGGCAAACGGGGGCTGAGGACGGAGAAGAGTGAAATAAGGAGATGATAACGTTTGCTTTTCCCTAAAGGATTTTTGCCTTGGCCAACGCTTCTTGTTCCAACTAAGTGAATGCTCATTTTGGAGGAGAAAAGAAAGGGGGGAGGGGTTCCAGTCAAGTTTTATTACTAAGACTCCATTTGCAACAAATTTTACATTGGCAAGACCCCAGAATTGAGCATTTGCAGCCCTGAAACTATTGATGCCTATTTGTATCTTTATATTCGGCTCATCACCATTGCACTGGTATACAACGTACCCATTGGAGTAAAACATGACATCCATGAGGAGTGTAGAAACCGTGGGAAGGGTATCTGGATCCAGGCTGGTGACACAGAACATATTACTTGGACTGGAAAGGGGATGGATGACAGGCCTCTGAACTGAAAAAGACATATGCAAGCATAAAGTTTAGTCGAACCAGGTTGACATCCTACCACATACTGTGCTTATCCAAAGAGAGCTCTGCTTGGGCTCCAAAATCTTCCCCGAGCCCAACTGTGCTAGGCCCGACCTGAAACCGGTTCTGACACAACCGGACTAGCCTACACTCAGGATTAGTAATTGGGTAGCCCTGCCCTCCCAGAGCACCATTACCGTGTCAGGAAAGGGGTGAAGGAATCTCTTAACCCCCACCCCTTTCCTGAGGTAGCCACTCCCCCACCAAGCATCATGACGTAGGATGTCATGGTGCTCCATGGAATTCGGGCCTCTTGCTTGCAGGGAAGAATGATCTGGCATGGGTCAGAAGGACATGGGCCAGAGAGGGCCAAAATGGACCTGAGCCCGATGAAGGACATAGGGCTCTCTATCCAAATATCCACAGGCTTATATTCTCTCCACTAATCCACACTGCATCTTTTTGTTCCACAGGGGACAAGACGCTAGAGTTTCCTGCTACCTGGAAGTATGAAAACAGCAATGCTCTTTTGCCAAGTTTCTAAATATTAGGTTTCCTGATTCAGCAGAGCAGGTTAATATGCATCCAAGCCTCAATGACATTAATGGGTTAGAACAGGGCTGGGGAGCTATTTCAAAAATTAGTACAAAGGCCGCACAGGAGTTGGGGGTGGGAGAGCTTAAGGGGTGCACTCAGAAAGAGGAGGGTCCAGATCATAAATATGTGCCATGGATCTGCCCCTTCGTCCCCCATGTATACATGCCGTCATCGCGGCTCCCTTTTCCCAGAGCTCATTCTTTCAGTGTTTGGACGTAGGACCTGGATCCAGGAACCTGAAAAGGGCCAAATAAAAACTAGCCACGGGCCACATTCAGCCCCTGAGCATGAGGTTCCCCACCCATGGGTTAGAGTAAAATATTTTCTTTGGTGCCTTCTCGACTAGAAATGGACCTTAAATGCTTCGATAAAACGATGGGAAGTAACCTCCCCGCAAGCAGCTCTGCTTCCAAGCAAACGGGAACCGTACCCAATTTTGGCTTCACAAATCCGTTCGTTATCCCGAGGTCATCGGCCGCCACCGTCTCCCCGTTCACTACCCTGAGGATGGTAAACTCGGCAGCCAACGTGTGCATCACGAAGGGCAGGTCCCGCTCGCGGATCTAGGGGCACGTGAAAAAGAGGGGGCACGTCAAAGAGGTACCCGTTCGATACACCCAGCGAGCCAGGGGTGTAGCTAGGCGGAAACGGGCCCCGGTGCAGAAGATGGAATGCCTGCCCCACCCTCCCCCCCGGCACTCCCTCCCAGCAGCATGGGATCCAGCTATGTTAGGGAGCATGGACGTCTCAGGAACGTGGGGCCAGCTTTGGCTTTCCCACCTGATTCTATTATAGCCCTTGGAATAAGCAGACAGCACAGTGGGCTTCATTATTAAGGGATGTGAGGGAGGAAATGATTACAGATTAAGATTAAATTACAGATTAAGGGCAGGCAGGATTAGAGTTGACAGTTATAACAGACTGCCATAAACAAAATGGCGCACAATTGTTCTCTTTGCAGAATGACTAAAGATAGTGCCCTTTCATACTTAAAGGCCACTACATTGGGGGGGGGGGGGAACGGGATGCAAAACCTCATGCTCTGGTGCTAAAACCAGCCTTTAACTGTTAGGGCAGCAGCTCCCAAACCTTCTGCTTGTGTGACCCTATTTTGAGACCTTCAATGTAATTCTGGGCCCTCAGATCGCAACAGAGACATGTAAAGTATATAAACGATTAAGAACCTAAGAAGTGTCATTCTGGGTCAGATCAAGCCCAGCATCCTGTCTCCGGCAGTAGCCACACTCGATCACTTCAGAAAAGTAATCAGCAGGCCATAATGGAGCGAGTGATCCACTCCCTGCTGTTCTCTCTCAGCTCCTGACAGTCAGAGGTTGTATCCCTGAATCGACTTAGCTAATAACCATTTATAGATCTCTCCTCCAAGAATTTAGCCAATTCTTATTCGAACCCAACTACGCCGCTGGCCTGGACAACATCCTCTGGCAACAAGTTCCACAAGTTAATTGTGCACTGAATGCGAGAGTAATTCCTTTTTGTTTGTTTTAAAACTGCTGCCAGTGAGTTTCTTGAAGCGTCCCTTAGTTCTAGTTATTATTTTAGAGGGTGAATGCCAGCTCTCTATTTCTGCTCATGATTTTGTAAACTTCCATCATATCCCTCTTAGTCAGCTCTTCCCCCAAACTGAAGAGCCCCCAACCTCACTGGGATTGCAACACCATCTGCAGTGAGACACCCACCCCTCTTGGAGCCACGCCCCGTTGTTTAGCAACTTCTGCATTAGGAATTGGGATAGAATTAGAGAAATATAGGGTTGGAAGGAACCTCAAGGGTCATGTAGTCCAATCCACTACTTCAACATGGATATCCTCTGCCAATAGCATCGCAGCTAGATGCTTGTCCAGCTAGGTCCATGGGGAAAACCACCCCAAAACCGCTTGCTTGGGGGTTTTGCAGCTTGCTCTGAACCCCTGGCAGAAGCAGAATACTGAACTAGACGACTAAGGGGGTTGGATCCAGTTTGGGAATTCCTATGCAACAGAACCCATCACCTTATCGTCTCTTACCAGGATAAAGTCCGTCTGGTAGGTGGAGAGCATGAATACGGAGATGTTTTGGTCGGCCAACGGTGCTATTACCGACTTGGCAATCTTGGTTACTCCAATAGGCTGGGAGCTGGAGAAGCTGCCTCCACCTGAAACCACGTTGAGGGCCAACCATGTGGCATCTGCCACGCTCAAGTGGTCCGAAGTAGGGAGCTCTGAAAAGCAAGAAAAGCAAGTGTAAGCATCATCCCTCCAGAGACTTCAATTCATTTAAGAATATACAGACTTAAGTTAAGGTCGGGGAACCTCTGGCCCCAGGGCCAAATTCAACCGACTGCTGTTTTTTATTTGGTCCCTTTCCAGTTCCTGGATGTGGGCCATAAGATCTATGACAGGGGTGGACCAAGTTGCCAAATGCAAGAGCCGCAGAGCAAAGTCTCCCTGCCTCCCCCCTCCCCAATCCCAAGGACAGGGCAGTGCAGCTTCTCTCCTCCCCTCTCTACACACACACACACCCCTGCCCCAATCAAAGCTCTGGCTCCCAGGTGAGAGGTTTGGCCAGCAGCAATAGCCGTACACGGCACGCCTCGCCTGCTCCCATGGCACACAGCAGGCTCCAGCAGAAGAAATGGCGGATCGGTTTCTCTTGCTGCCGAGGGAGCTGCACCGACAGGCAGCTCCTTTTGGTGAGAGCCGCAGTGCAGGTGCCTGAGAGCTACGTGCGACTCCCAAGCGGTCATTTGCCCACCTCTGATCTAGATTGTGGACCCTTCCCCTTTTCCTCCCCCATCCTGAGCAGAACCCCTTAAGGGTCACCTATGCCCCTGCTTCTATCCAGCCCAGCCCATGGAGCTTGGACTAATTTTCAAAGAGGTCCACAGGAAGGAAAAGGTTCACCCAACCCTGGCTTTAAGAAAAGATGTCTAGAATTCCAATGTGTATATTTGGGAAGTAGCTGCCGGAGGGGAGTCCCTGTTCCAAGATTCTCTAGCCACACCTCTACGGTTACTCGGAGGCAGGAAATGACAAACAGGAAATGATGCAATAGGGACTGGAGTTTCCTCTGAGATAATCAAACCACACACCACCACTGCCCCTCAACAGAGCCACACCTGTGCAAGCAAACCTTTTGCATCGGGTGTCTGAGAATGCAAGATCGTCAAGGAGGGTAGGAAGTAAAGATGTCATACAACATTCAGAAAGAGGGTCTGTGCACCTACTCACTCTACAGGACCATTGTGTGAATGAGCCCTCGCTCACATGCAAGGGCAGGATTTTCTCAACCTATGGGTCACGAAAACAAGTTAAAGCTGAAGTTCCCAAACTGTGGGTTGGGATCATGGAGCAGAGGGGCTCAGTTGAGTCTGGGCCCCCACATTGTGGGGGGCGGGGACAAGGTCCTTGGTGAGTGGCCTAGGAAATTTTCCGAGCAGGCGAGAGAGGGAGCAGAACTCCTCCCGTCACCAGGGGTTGAAAAATGAGAATCTATTTTGATTCTCATGAGAATCTCGCAAGAATTGAGAATCAAGATTGCGTTAAGATCTTGCTAATGGCGCGAAGATCTCGCTTAAAAAGGAACAAGCAACTGTGCATAGGCAAAACGGCCGCCAGTACTTTTTCTTGTTTTTCCTCCCCAGCGTGGAGTTGGTGGCAGCAAAGAAGAAAACAGAGAAGAGAGAGACAGAAAGATGTGAGATGCGGCACATGTGGCTCCAGTAAGTAAACTGAGGAGGGAAAATGGATCGAGAAAGGGTTGAGAACTGGAGCTTTTCTCGGGGAAACTGAGCCGAGAATCTTGATTCAAGGTGAGAGTAAACAAGATTTGAGTTTCAGCTCTACCCCCCTCCCCCATCTGAAAGTTTCCTAGCAGCGCTCAGGCTGCTTCCAAAGGTCCCCGCCAGGAAGGATGTTTTTAGAGTAGGCAGGGGTGGAGTGCTAGCCCTGCCCACTTTGAAAATCATGGCAGTGTTGCTGTTGCTTTGGGGGAGCTGCCGGGAGTCAGGGCTGGGCTTTGCCTTTTGTAGGAGGGAGAAGGCCAAGGCTGGCTGGGAGTCCCCTTGGGGGATTGTTGCTAGGGATGCCATTTTAAGTGTCCCTTTAAAATCTGCATAGGTGACAACCTTAACTGTGGCTGCCCCTGTCTCTCCCACTGTCCCCTCCCCCTCCTTGTCTTTTAGATTGTAGGCCACAGGCAGGGACCGCGTCTAATTCTATGTTCTATACAGCACCAGACACATGGCTGGCGCTATATAAATGTTTAATAATAATAATAATAATAATAATAATAATGAGACAAGCCCCACCTTCCACCCTGGAGACGACTTTGCCCCCTTGCTCACAGTGGGGTGGGGGAGACAGCTACTATTGGAACCTGAGCCTAGGGCTTGCACAGCCTTGATACACCCCTGGGTTGGGATCCCAAGAGGTTGCGATCCCAACTCCTAGCTGATATACTCTGCACGTCTGTACATTGTCTGGGGCCATGGAATTCTATTTAGACCTCAACATGGAAACTCACAAGCAAAAAATTTGGAAGCTGCTATATTAGGTCGTGATCAGAAAATTGTCAGTGCTGCTACTTCTACACACCTAGCGGGTTGGAGCGGACCGTGAAATCCTACAAAGGGATCCTCACCCCAAAAAGGTCAAGCAGGACTGTGGTCTAGCATTGACAACATGCGAGATTATTGCCACCATCTCAGAGTGCCGTAACTACACAATAACTCCTCTGCTAATTACAGCTGCCTCCCTTGGCTTTTCGTTCGTCTCCTGCCTTTCCATCATTATCCCGTTTTCCTTGCCTGCAGCCCGTAATTTTGATGACTGTCTCTAACCTGCAGCGGACACATCCAGTAAAGAATACGAATCGTAAAACAAGCATCAACAGCCTTGCTCCGATAGCTGTTTGGACAGCGAGAGGCAGGATCAACAGCCAATTTAAGTTGAGGCTTCAATTTCTTGGTAATCCAGACATAAACAGAACCAGGATTTCTATTCATTATTGACATGAAAAAGCCAGCCTCAAAACTGAGACATGGATCCCAAACTCTGGATTCAGAGTGAAGTGTGTTTTTGTATGAGAGCTTTTGGCACATATCCTTCCTTATTGTCTGTATTAGAATAACGTTAGGTTGATGTGCAATTGTGCTAGACACTGTACAAATGTTAAGGCTGGCCTTATATTTGGCAGGGCCAGCTGAAGCACCTAGAGAGTGGGACCAGGGTGACCCTACAGAGGACAGGGCTGGGATGAGGGGGCACCCCCTCCCTCCTCCAAGAACTGCCCCCTTCCGGAGCCATAGAGGCACCGTAGGACGACCTCCAAGAGAGGAGAGGGGGAGAAGTGGGGCCAGTCCTTCCTCAGCAGCGGCCCATTTCACTGGTTGGCCTTGGGCAAGTCATGCTCTCAGTCTCAGTTCCACATCTGTACAATAGGAATGAGGACAACCTACATCACAGGATTGTTCTAAGGGTAAACTAGATAAGGTTTGTAAAGCACTTTGAACACTACGAGTGCTATAGAAATAAATACTAATAAAATATAATAATAATAAATAATTCTTCACCCTGTGGGGTATCAGAACACTCAAGTGTGTGTGTGTTGGGGGGGGGGGGGAGCGCACTTCCAGAAATTCTCTATCTTTAGACCCTCAAACCCTTACTAGTGCTCACAAGTGACTAGACGGGTGGCTAACTCTTGGGAGCAGACAGGGAACAAAAGGGCTTGGGTGGTAGCGTCCCACAGATTCCCAAGTGTT
The DNA here is from genome assembly GCA_003113815.1 of Sphenodon punctatus. Taxonomy (NCBI): domain Eukaryota; kingdom Metazoa; phylum Chordata; class Lepidosauria; order Sphenodontia; family Sphenodontidae; genus Sphenodon; species Sphenodon punctatus. The sequence continues at coordinate 1,219,792 of QEPC01015455.1, read as the reverse complement.
CACACATTATTAATTAATAATTATTATTATAAGCATTTATATAGCACCAGCGATGTACCTGGCACTTTACAAGGAATAAGATAGACACGGTCCCTGCCCGAGGGCTTACAGTCGAAAGACAGTTACCACAGGGTATCCCACTCCTAATGATCATGTGGAAATCAGCTGTAGATGCTACTGTAATAAGCACCACAGCCACACTGAGGGGGGAGAAAAGAGTGCAGCCGCAAATCCTAAAACTCACTGAACGATCAACACTACCGTCACTCCGTTACTGGATAACAAGAAACGTCTACAGCATTAAAATAAACCTCAACACATACACACACACTACAAACAGCTGGGGCACCAAGGGTTTACGTCTTGCATTCTGATGGTTAGCTTCACAGGCAAATGTTTCTTTTCATACTGAGAAATCAGAGTTGAAAGCCGGCTGTGCAGCAAAAAAACTAGACACCAGGGATGCTTGATAAGTTGGCTATCAATCAGTAGCATGTTACCTTTGAGATCCCTGGCACTTGCAGCTTCTGGAAAAATGATTCCACAAAAAAAAATTTTTAAAATAAAGCTTGGGATTGTCCTACATTAGCAAAAACCCACCACATCACTTGGCACGGAGAACGGGGATTGCGGGAGCTGATGTAATATATAGCTGACTTGCTCTCTCTGCTTCTCCCAGCCCAGGATGTGCTCCTCTTGCTCACTGACAGCACAACACAGACTGGCTTACACCGAGGCCACCTGCACATCGTGAATAGTTACAGTTCAGTCACCAACATCATTTAGCCGCTAGAGCAAATCAGCCCATCTGGGTAAGTCATGGAAAAGCCAGATGCTCCCACCTCTTCTCTGGGACCAAAAGGAAGGACCCCAGGAATCCAACGGTTGATGCTAACCCCAGTGCTGCCCCCCGCTGTTGCTGTCGCTCCTACAGAGGGCCTCAGGAGCATCACTGAAGCTAAGGACTGACTCAGAGGCCCTAAAGACCACGGGGGCAGGGCCATGGTCCTTGACTGTTACCCTTTACTTGTAGGGCCCTGTGAATTCTGCACTGCTGCAACTGCAGTAGGGATGGACATGACAACCCTTTCCCTGCCTCCTTTCTGACATGTCCACACACCGTGCAGCCTACCAGGCTGTCACAACGCTCCGTAAGGAGTGGGGTTATGTCAAAGAAATGTGGTTGCCCCTCTGCCCGGTCCCAGGACATGGCAACCCTACCCACACTTTCACCCTAAAGGATATCCACAGAGGGCGCTGTTTCTGACCAAAGGCAGTACAGAACACTTTACTGGGGTCTTCCCTCCTATGTTTTCACTAAGTCTCTATGATCATTGGAGGACTGAAAATTGAGCAGAGTCTGCCATAGAGGTCTGCAAGCTGACCCAAACGTGACAGAACTTGACGGGCAGAGGCCACCCTAGGCTCGATGGAACCAAAGTCCTTGGGTGCAGCTACATGACACTCTCTTGGAAGGGTACCACACCTTGGGTAGCCTTAACCCAGTCTGGGCAACCGGGCCATGCAATGCAGTGCATTATGTGACTGGCTGCTGTCAGATGTTCCCCCTGCCCCAGGCTAGGTCCTCATGAAAAGTCGGAGGACACGTTGCATAGCAGCCTTACCCCATGTGGGGTAAGGCTGCCCAAGGAGTGGCTGCCTGCGTGCCAGGGCTGCATCTATCTTGCCGCACAGCGGGCTCCACGGCAGGGCTTTGAGTAGGGGCGCTGTCGCTTGCCGTGCGCTACCACGTCACAGCCAGGGTGGAATTGGTCGAGCCGCGGGAGGGAGGCAGGGTTGGGCACCCCCCATTCATGTGGCTGGTGCCTCGACCTGCCCTGGCTACGGCAGGATCTCGGGCAGCAGCCTGGCTGCCCTGCGCGGGTGGGGGGGAGCGCTCGTCTTGTCCTGCAGTGGCGGTGGCTGCGCTTGCCCGGCACAGCCCCCTCAGCTTGTGTGGCTGCACCCCTTCAGGCCGAGCTCCCTAGCTGCATGAGGCCCTGCCCCCTACAAAGTGCTGCAGCGATGTGATGGCATCTGGAGATCTTCCCGTAAACAGAATTACAGAGGAAAAAAAGGTGCACTCCCTCGAGAGGGATCATGCCTGTCTGCATGGCTCAGAGGCAGAGTTCAAAACCAAAGAGCCAATGTAAGGGTTGCTCCCTTTTCAGACAGATACAGATAAAGTAACTACTTTGAGTCAAACTACCGACTCCACTTTGGTAAAGTTCAGATGAACATTGTAAACCAAAGTAGTTACTTTAACTTAATTAACTCCAAGTAAATACTCCACTTTGGTAGTATTCAGATGAACCATGTAATCCAAAGCAGTACTGTGGCAATCTCTCCCTACCCAAGAAGCAATGATCATTATGCCCTGCTTGCCAACCTCCTACCGATACGTGTTCACACCGTTACGTCAAAATACAAACCAATAAGGGGAACGTGTACTCCTGATTTTTCAGGAGTACGTAATTCTCTTCCTTCTCCTCAATAACCCTGGTTTAGTGCTCTCTTCATGTAAATGTTCCACGAGTAAAACCAAAGGAAGGCCTAACTATATCGAAATGTGGCGTAATTCAATCAGACTCTGCCTCCTGCTGGACGGAGTCAAGAACAGCTTGGCGTAGGACTGCTGTACAGGATGATTCAGGGAGAAGTACCCCTTTCATCATGTACTGACCTTTTTCCCAAAGGGTTCTCAAGGTCAATTTGTTGTTTATATTGGTAATTACAGCAATGCAGTTGTTGTGTTTGTTTAATTGGGTTTAACAAACCCTGTGAAGGATGCCTACAGCCATTTTATTTACTTAAGTAACCTGCCTCTCATAATTCAATTAACATTGACTCAGTTTCTGCTAGGCAGCCAGATGGAAAAGTACATCCTGGTTTGTAATGAAACACACAGAGACTGGAGGCGCAACAATTTTATCGGAATAGCATCAAATGAGCTGTGTGGGAAGGTGCCATGCCCAGGGAGCTGTAAAAATGTGCTAAGTACAAAGAAAGCCGGAAACACCAAACAAGCAGCATTAACGCTGACTCGGTGAGGCAGAATGAGCTAACAAACAGAAAAGCAAAACAAGGGAATGCGTGTACCCAACCACCAATGGAGAGTCAACTAAACAACGAGGCCGAGAAAGGTTTCTCCCATCACTGGTGCCAGAATGAAGAAATATGACCAAGTTAAGAAACTGCCCTAGGAAACACTCAGAAGATGCTTGTAATATTTGTCGCTTTGGAAAAGGGGTGGGAAGCCTTAGGCCTGGGGGGCCAAACGGGGCCCCTGGCCAGCTTTAATGTGTCCCCTTTCCAGTTGCGGGATCTGGCTCGTGGAACCAAGTCCTTCCCCCCTCAAGCACGGAAAGCCTGAGCTCAGAGTAAGGGAGTAAGCTCTCCCCTTTGGAAGTATTCAGATGAATAATGTAAACCAAAGCGGTACTGTGGCCGAGCTGTTTTCAGGAGGGGCAGGGTATAAATTGATAAAATAAATAAAATAAATAAATAAATCTACCCCCTACCTAAGATGCCATGATCACTTAAGGATAGAAGATGGGCAAACACATAAGGATAGAGAATGGATCCATGACCCGGTCCCTCCTCTTCTTCAGCACATCCCTTAAGCACTGTGCCCCCAACCTGGATGTGGGGCCCCCCAACCCCCAGAAGGGAAAAGGATGTGGCCTGCAACCTGACCCAAATATGACAAGGCTTGACTGGTTCCATCAAGCCTAGGGCGCACTCTGCCCAAGCCCTTGGGTGCAGCCACATGAGACACTCTTGGAAGGGTGTCTCCCCAGAAGGGAAACGGTTTGGAACAAAGCAGCACTGAGGAATTCAGATGCTTCTCCGACCTGCTTGAGATGGAAGAGTTGAGAACCCACACACCTAACAGGAATGTGCTTCTTTCAAGGATTCACGCTCTTCCTAGACTCTTTGGGGAAAACACAAAAAGCAAATGAGATGGCCACGACAGCTGAGACGCTAACACATTTGGAACACAAATGACACAAGGCAAAGTTGAAGGATTTGGGTATGTTCAACTTGGAGAAAAGACGACTAAGAGGGGGAATGTGCAGAGTGTGGAGCCAACAAATATTTCAAAGTCTGCCCTAAAGAAGCTGGAGAATAATTGTTCTTTCTTGTTATCGAGGGGCAGGTCAAGATTCCATGGGGAGAAGCTGCAGAAAGTTTTTACACTGAAAATTGCTGGTTGCAAGGACAGCCAGGTAATGGGGACAGGCTTCCTAGAGAAGTTTGCAGGGACGGGAAAACCGTGGCTCAGGAGTAGGGCTGAACACAGAATTTCATCCAATTTTTGCTTGGACTCAGGCGTCTTGGTGCTGTCAATATCCAATATTTGCACAAGCACAATGGCCTTTTAAAAATAATAATAATAATTTTATTTCAACCAGGATTCCGATCAGGAATTGGAATTCCAGCCAAAATAAAAGACAATTGTTCGGTTTTGACAGAAACGTCCGCGAAAATGGAAAAACTGCTCTGGACTCAGCCCTAGGAGTCAGGAGCAGCATGTGGTTCTTGGGCAGTTCAAGTGCAGGCAGCTCTTGGCCAGGTGCAGCCCTGGGCCCCAAGCTGCCTCAACGGCCCCCCGTCTTACTGCATTGCACTTGAACCTCGGCAGTTAAATCGCAGCCGCTCCTCGGAATCTCAGCAGCCAGAGCCGCACAAACACCGGCTCTGCCAACCTATCAGGAGACAGGAAAGATTTATACGCATGCAAACGCGTTGTGGCCCTCAGACATACAGAGATTCTGGTACATGGCTCTTGGGGTGGGGAATGTTGGCTACTGCCTGGCTATCCCCTACTTGCCTCAATACCGTCCATCAGTCACGGGGAACCTTAGGCTCATGGACCAAAGACGACCGACGGCCTTGTATACACGGAGGGTCCTTTCCAGCTCAAGGACCTAGCCCACAGATCAGCTCTTACCTCTGAGCTCACATCTCAGCGCCGTGCCCTCTCATCTCTGCTTACGTCCCCGAGCACACTTCTTCAGTCCCTCTGCTCCCTTTCCCCCACCTTGCGTGCACGCTCCCTTTCTTCTCTCTTTCCCTGCCGAGATCCTGCCCCTTCAGTGCCCCTTTCCACCCTCGGCACCTATCTGACCTATGGCCCTTTGCTAAGTATCTGAAGGACTACCTCGTCCCTCATGCCTCGTCGCAGTCTCTGAGGCCAGCCAGAAGCGCCCCCTTGCAGATACCATCTGTCCGCCAAGTTTCCACAATAAGGGCGCACAGAAAGGTGTGCTTGGTGGCTGCCCCACAAGTACGGAACTCCCTTCCCTCAGAGATTGGTTTGAGCCCGGGCCTGAGTGTCTGCCGGAAGCAGTGTAAGAGTTTTGTTTGAAAAGGCATTTGGCCAGCAGGGATAGGGGAGAGGTAGCTTTGAGGTACGGGTGTGAGAGGGGTTGGGTGTGGGGAACAGGTTGGTGGCAGGGTTGTGGGGTGGTTGGTTTTTTGTATTAGTTTTAATGATTGTGAACTGCCCTGAGCCTTCGGGAATGGGCGGCATACAAAGTCAAATAAATAAAAACATTCGTCTTCCAGAGGTGAAACTCTGTCTTTGGGCAGGCGTTTGGCAGGCTAGGCTATAGTTGGGGTGTTACTTGATTTTACTTTGTCGTCTTTGCTGTAAATTTGTAACATGTTTCGTAAGAAAACAGTGGACAAAAATATGCATAAATCAATAAATGGTTACTAAAGTGACCTAGGAAGGGGAAAAGGTTTCCCATCCCTGCTGAACAGAGTAAGCCAGAAAGCCCTTCAATAGCAGGATTTCTATGCCAGTCTTTACTATCGATGAAACATGGCAACTATGTCTGTCCAACACAGAGTAGGAGAGAGATGAAAGCAAACAAAGATATGCAGAGTCAACCCACCAGCAGGCCTGCTCTGTAGGGACTACACAAGGACAGTTTTGCTTCAGTTTAGAGTGGGTAAAATACTTTGGGAGTTTTCCAATTCAAATCCTGGCCTTTTGGAGGATGCAAATAATCCCTCCCCCCCTCTTCCTTATTTCTAAAGCCTCCTGGCTTCTAGCTTCACAATTGATGCAGCAAAGGCATTTCTGGGGTTGTCACACAAACTCGAACAAACACAGTAGGCAATTTCCAGGAACCAACATGAAGCAAAACCCGGTTGCTAGGCAGAGGAACCTTGGCCTTGAAGCACCAGATTTAGCTCTCTCACCGACAGGCTATTCTGAACATAATCATCCGCAAATGGATGAAAAGGACTTCATTTGGCCTTCTGTTGGGGAAACAAAAATGATTAGCTCCAGAATTAGTGTGTGAGGGAAGGAAGAACTCTCTCCCCCTCCCCAAACATACACCACCATGATCTACTAAAAAGCCACCTTTCCTCGCAGGTTTGGCCTTGTTTTTCTTTCATCAGTGGCTTGTTTTAGGAAGAGATTTCTGCATTCCATTGCTCTGTGCCGAATCTCTCCTACAAGTCAGACTGGTTTGGCCATTTCCTCCCCCCCCCGCATTAAGGCTAAACACAAAAGCAATCTCCATTTATTTGGGCTGTTTGGTCACTTGTCACCCTCACTTCTCTTCAAATGGCAAGAGCCAAGGCAGCCTGCGTCATAATCGGTCTGAGGAGATAGCACCTCCAGTGCAAGCTGTGAATGTAGAGACGCGATTGGCCCCCTCTCACCACTCCAGCGATACCACCTTAGGAATTGCATTTCCACACAGTTGTAGCTGCTCCAGTTTGGTCTTATAAACAGAAACATCACGACTCAAAGTTGTGCTCGGGCAGCCGAGGCAAATAAAGTGGTAGTCTTTCAGTAGCAGCGCCGGACCCCGGGAAGTTATGGCCACCTGCAAAATGGTAGCATGGGCCCACTCCTAATGTGGGAATAAAGTGGTAGTCTTTCAGTAGTAATTCATTTTTGGTGTTCAATTACTTAACCTTCCCTTCAGGGGCCAGGGCTCCCTACATTGCAGGCCCATATGCTACACAAATGTTATTTCCAGTCTGTTCATGGACCCAGGGCTGGCCTTACCACAGGTCAACCGCCCCGAGCACCCCTCTTTCGGAGGACTCCACAGCGGCCCCTGTTTTCACCAGGGCTTTATGATTATGTTTCTCATAATCATATTGTCACGGCAAGCTTACCGATGGCCCACCCAAACACAGAGGGCCCTGTGTGTTTGAACAGTCCACTCTTGCCTGGAGCCGGCCCTGCTGCTTAGTAGCTTGTTGGCGACAATGTACCGTTCCCTGCCCCTCCCCCAACAAAATACCACCCTAGGATAATAATTTAATCTCTCTCTTCATCACACACACATCCCAAGTTCAGATCTTCTGGATTCATACCTTCATCACAATCACAACCAGAGAAAAATTTAGTACTAGGATTTTGACACCTCTGAATTCTAGGAACGGGAGATCACCCTGACAATCAGGATTGATTCAAAGTCGGACCAACCCGACTTCCAATCCGATTTTAGATCGTATTAATTGGAATCAAATTCCGATCAATAAGGCCTAATTCCAATGTCTGTCCCCAGCTCTGCCTCCCCCAGACCCCTGCTGGAACCTGGCATGGGCAGGGGTCCGGGGGGGGCAGAGCTGGAGATGGGAGGGAGCGGGGTATGCATGCACAGAACGGCCATGGTGGCCGTTTTATGTATGCACGGTTTCCCTTAGTATGGTTGCCTGACGCGGCCCTAAGAAGGCCGTGCTGGGTGCCACAGGGCACCGCTGGACTCCGGAGTCTAAAAGGAAAAAAGTTACATTAATTGTACTACCCTCCTCCTTCCTCCCCACCCCTGCCCCTAACTCTGCCTCCCCTGGAGGACCCCTGCCCAGAACTCACACTGGGTAGGGATCCAGGGGAGGCAGAGCTGGGGCTCCTTGGAGCGGTGCCAGCGCCACTCCACGGAGCTTTGATAGACCCCGCTGGGGAAACTGGTCCTTTTGAATCGTATCCCTCGGCAGGATTGGATTCTTCGGACTAATACGACTGGTCCAAAAATGGAGCCAATTGTTTTGATCCGATCCCGATAGTCTCATGCCTATTAAATTCACATCCAAGGCTATAAAAAATCCCCCTCACCTGCTTCCTCTGCTGGGAACACTTTCCGAACTGGCCACAGACCTACCCTCTTTCCGTAGACAGGGCAAGACCTGGCTGTTCCGCCAGGCGTTCGGAAGGGGGGGGTGGGAGGATAGTTTTTTTAGCTCCCACCATGAGGGTGTTTTATTGTAATTTTATGTTATTGTATTGCATTATTTTTTTTGTATCATTAATATGGTCTTTTCTTATGTTTTTAATATGTTGTGAGCCACCCCGAGCTGAAGTAGCAAGAAGGGGTGGCCTAGAAATTTGAGAAAAATAAATAAATAAAAACAAACCAACCCTGGGGTTCCTTTCTAATCGCAAATCTCAGCTCGGCAAGTGACCTTTAATGCTGGGCTAGCAGGCCCTTAGCTAGGACACTGGCACTGGGGTGGAGAGGAGATGGAGGAGTTGACTACATGGCAAAGGGGGGAAATTTCTGCAGACTAAAAAACTGCAGGGGAAAACCTGTAACGCATCTTATCTCTACAGAAAGGGCAGCGTCCCGCCGTTCCTCCCAAACACCCCCTTAGTTACAGGCCTGAACCATTTCTGTGTTTTTTTTAGAGTCCTGCTCATGCCTGTGTGTTTTTAAAGTTCTCTCTTTTTAGTAAAGCAAAGAAAATCAAATACGGTCACTCTCTTCCAAACCAGGATGCTATATTTTATTTGTAGCCTGGTCCATAGCTAAACTTTGGAAGAATGGAAGTCTACTTGGATGAAACATCCTGAAGGGGCAAATCGTCTCTGTGTGCCCCATTACAGGTGCCCCTTTCCCACCACCTCACTAAGAGTAGCAATGGATTTAATACATTTGAAGACAACAGCACATGCCGTGTTGGTGCCTCAGTGCCTGCTCGCCCTGTTTCAAACATACCCTCCAACAGTACGTTTGTTGTCAGTACACTAATGGGTTCAGTTATCTTTTATTGCCTTTCCAGCAGCATACGGTTTGTACTGGTTTCAGCAGATAAAGGGGGTCATTAACACTTCATTAATCCAGCTGGAGAAAGGTGGTTGATTCCCTGCCCTGGCTGTTATGGTTATTCATTACTGGGGGGGGGGAGATAAGGGGGAGAGGGGCAAGGGTGTAAACCATGTTTCTCACTTTAACAAGCTTGGGATAAGCACTGCTATCAAAGTACAAAGAAAAGTAACACCCAGGCAGGAGGAAGCTGTACACTTAAGATCAAGATGAAAACTAAAAAAGGTAGGAAGGGTGTGTGTTTGCGAGAGATGATTCTTTAACATGCTGAAAGGGACTGTCACTGCTTCCATCAGGGACCCTCCGGATGTCTTTAAAATTAAAACTCAAAACTATCCCTGGAGGATGAAATACATTTTGTTTATACATTATACACAACTTTATAAGGTTTGGTACAACTGTTTTGTAAATGTATAGTATTTAGCCTTGGTTAACACAACTGCTTTGTGACACTTTGTAAAGCAACATCTTGGGGGCTAAAGTCGGTTAGGTTTATGTATTGTACAGAAATTGGACTTATGCTTCTTATATTTTAATTAATATAGTTCATTGTGCTAGTGTTCTGCATTTATGCAATTGTTATGTTTATGTTTTTATCCTGTTACAACCAACAGTTAAAAAAAATTACTATTATTATTATATAAAATTAAAACTTTAGAGCCAGAGTCAATACACCCAATTTGAGAATTTTGCTTTTTTAATAAGCGGAGTTTTAACTTGAACCCTCTGTCCTGCACATACCAACCATGTTTACACAGAGCCTCTCACGCAGACCCCATTTTTCCCCACTCACCCTCAACGTTAGTAAGTGAGCTACTACAAATTTTCATAAACACATGCAAATGTATGCAAATTAGGGGTGGCATTTCTCTGCGTCAAATGTTGGAGGGTATGCAGCCATAGGCAGCAAATTAAGACTTGAATTGCTTAACTTGGCTCAGATAAAGGCAACCAATAAAGCTCAGGTCAATTGATGCATCCTCCACAAATTCCCTCCTAAGCACTGTTCCAGGGTCATGGAGAAAGGGCTTGAGGATGGGGTGGAAAACCTCAGGCCCGGGGCCAAAGACAGCCCACAGCTAGTTTTTATATGGCTTGTTTCCAGTTTCTGAATCTGGCCCCTGGTTCCAGTTCCTACCACCAAGCACTGAAAGAGTGAGCTCCAAGTAAGAGAGAAGAGATGAGGACATGACTGATAGGGGACAGATCGATGGCACAGGTCCACAACCTAGACCCTACCATTCCTGAGCACACCCCTTAAGCACTCCTACCCCCAACTTTTAAGTGGCCCACAGACCTTATATTCATTTTCAAAGTGGCCCCTGGGAGGGAAAAGGTTTTACACTCCTAGTTTAGGGAGTAATGGGGAGCCAGCCCCCTCACAAGTTTTAGCTCAAATTTACACCGCTGCACTTCTGAAAGCTAGGTGTCTATTTAGTTGTATTGATCTACAGTACACCCGCATTTTCTGTAACTAAAATTTGTCTCCCACAAGGTCTCCAAACACTCCAGACACTCCAAGGATTAAATAGGACTTAAACGCTAGTTGAGAGTCTATATAGTAAAAGCAAGAAAACCCATGGAGCACAGCATTTTCTCATGCTTGTGGCTTGGTAACACCGCTGAATCAAACTGCACCCTCTCTAACAACAAGTTTGGATTTCATACCACAAATTATATACACAGAGGACTTCACACAATAACCCCAAGTTCCAAAGTTCATCCGAATGCAAAAGCTCTTATTATTCGCAAAACAGAGCTATTTTAAACCCGTCACTCAAACTGACTCATAACTTTATTAATCCTGCTTGTATTTTCTCACAGTCAGTCTCAAAAAGCCACTTTCTAAACCAAGTCAGATTGCTCCGAACAGTCCATCAAGGTTGCAAAGTCGGAAAGACGTGAATCGAAACTCGCGTCAAGTTGATCACAGGAGTTTTAAAACCAAAGGACTAGTGGGCACTGGCATGGGTGGGTGGGGAAGGAGGTTACTAGAATTACACGGGCGTTGGGGATATCAGATCAAAATTTCCAAAATACGCACGGCTATGGAAGGACGGGGCTCTGAAATACGGTGCACCAGGCAGGCAGGAGCTGAGCGGGGCTCATGGCTGGTGCGTAGAGCCTCCGCACAGAAGGAACACCAACACATGTGCATGCACGAGCCCACATTGTGTTCCCCACTGACTTGGCAAGACGCTGGGCATGGGGCACTGGACTGGGAACTCATATTCCTGGTCCAAAGTTAGTGAATAAACGGTCCGGTCCAGTCTCCACCCACCCACGGGTGGCTACTGGGCTGTTTATTTTTACCCTACATTCTGTGGAGCTGCAGGATTCTGAAATAAGGGACGCCCCATATTCTGTGGAGCTGAGGGGCTCTGAAAATTACACAAGCTCCTCTGTTGAAGGTTTCACCTACAGTTTGATTAGGGGAAGGAGCTGCTGATTTGTTCTTCTGTTGGGGTGAATAAAAAACTTCAGAAAAATAACTTTTGCTGCTCAGTGTATCCCTTCTACCTTGGTACAGAGCAGAGATGATGCCACATGGCCACTTAATTTATTTACACCTCTGGACTCCCCTGATTATTGCACTCACTGATTCCCAATTAAAGCTGCTGACAGGAATTTGAACTTTTTCCAAAAGCTCAACATGCCCGATGCATCACTTGGACCAGACAAAAAAAACAACCACCCAGCAACTTTGACCTAAACTTTTCAGTTCTTCTGCCTGCACAAGAAACAAAAGGACAGACTAATGAGAGCTAGCGCTGTTATTTATTTACCCTCAAATAATAATAGAATTTGGGGGACACACTGAAACTAGGTCCCTAAGGTTTGTAGTCTCTGAGTGCTCCCTGATTCGCAGCTCCGCTTGGAGGCTCAGGTGGCGGCTGTGGCAAGAAGCACATTTTGCCAGTTACATCTGGTACGGCAGCTTCGGCTGTATATCTCAGGCTCCAACCTTGCCACTATCATCCATGCTTTCATCACCTCAAGACTGGACTACTGTAACCTACTCTATGTGGGGCTACCCATGGTGATGGTTCGGAGGCTTCCGTTCATGCAGAATGCGGCAGCCCGTCTCGTTACGGGGATGTGTCGCCGTGAGCATATAACACCGGTGCTTCGCTTGCTGCATTGGCCACCTGTAGTCTTCCAGGCCCAATTCAAGATGTTGGTTATTACCGATAAACTCCTATAGAGTCTGGGCCCCACTTACCTGTGGGACCGCCTCATGCCCAGGTCCTGGATCGGCCCCTAAAGTCAGCTGGGAGCACCCTTCCTTGAGGTCCCACGAGTTCACTGGGTGGCGATGATGGGGAGGGCGTTCTCAGTGGCCGCCCCGAGGCTGTGGAACTCTCTCCCGTCGGATGTCCGCTTGTTCCCTGATCTTTCCTCCTTTGGGAGAAAACCTAAGACCTGGCTATTTCGCCAGGTGTTTGGTGAGGGAGAAGTGTAGTGGGTGAGGTGTTGTTGGGGGAAGGCTTTTATCCTTGAGACTGTTGGGCTCTTTTCATTTCGATGATGGTTTTATTATGAATTTTTGTGGTTTTATTCTTTTTTAATTCTGTAAGTCACCCCAAGCTGCCAATGGCAGGATGGGGTGGGGTATTAAACGTTGAAAATAAATAAATAAAATAAATTGAAAACAAACAAAAGGAAGTACTTTTTCCATGCAACACACAGTTAACTTGTTGCCAGAGGATATTATAAAGGACAGTAGCACATTTGGGTTTAAACAAGGATTGGAACAATTCCTGGAGGAATCCCATAAATGCCAACTTGAGGAGAGACCACTTTTGACTATAAAGAGCTGGGAGAGAACAGCAGGGAATGGTTCACTCCATTAGGACCGGTTGTGCACTTTGAAGCATCCAAAGGCGACCACTGTTGGAGACAGGATGCTGGGTTAGATGGGCCACAGATCTAACCCAGAGACAGCACTTCTTATGCAGACAGAGATAGCAAGATAATCAAGGGCACTGTCAAAATGCTTATTGTATCAATGGGGCCAGGTTGGAAGGGAATGGAAGAGTCCTATTGCTGTGTTCCCATATACAACGTTCTGAAGTCGTGGGCTACAAAGGTATGGGGTCGGGCCAAACTGGGACATGTGTGCTCAGAGGTGGAGAAACCTTTCCCTCCTGGGGCCTCTCGGAAGATTAGTGCAAGCTCCAAGGGCTGCACAAAAGTTGGGGGGAGAGGATGCTTAAGGGATGATCCCAGGAAGAAGAGAGTCTAATATTTGGGAGGGGAAACCTTTTCCATTCGAGGACCACGTTGAAAATCAGTACAAGCTCCAAGGGCCACGTAGATGTTTGGGGCGAGGGTGCTTATAAAGGGTCCACTCAAGAAAAAGAAGGGCCAGATCACAGCTCTGTGCCATGGGTCTGTCCCCTAATCCCTGCCCTCATCTCTACTCCCCTTTCCCTGAGCTAGGGGTTAGGAAGCGAATCCAGGAGCCAGAACCAGGAACTTGAAAAGGGGCCACAAAGAACTAGCCACAGGCTGCATTTGACTCTTGGACCTGAGGTTCCTTACCCCTGGTTTAGCTCCTGGCTCTGTGCCATGGATTTGCCCCTCTCTCCTTGAGTGCAGGCCCTCCGCTCTGCTGCTCCCCTAACCCTGGTTTCAGTTTTTAGTACTTGGGGATAGGAACTGGGTTCAGGGGCCAGGGCCAGAAAATAAGACTGCGCTGCATTTGGTCCCTGGGCCCGAGGTTTCCCCCATCCTTGGTATAAACTGAACCCTGCTGTTCTTTATTCTCCAGGTGCTTTCCGGGGCCACTGCTTGTTTACCTTTATGTATTCTCTCCCTTTTTACTTTCCCCTTTTAAATGGATTTGTATTTTAAATGGATTTTATGTATTGTTTTATGGTATTATGCTGTGAAGCGCTCTGAGAGGCATTTGGCGTGAGGGTGTAATAGAAATAAAATCATCGTCGGCATCGGGCATTTTGAAGCCAAGGACGGCTCCCAGTATCAAGGGCTCCGTGCAGCTGCGAGTCTTGCACAGGCTCCTCAGCGCTGCCCTCAGGAGGCCATTGCCTTGGACAGATCTCAGCCCCTTGCCCAATGGCTATGGTTGTAGCACAGAGTATTTGAGAGGCTGTGCTGGCTCAACAGGACAGGCTGGTGTCTCCCCCACTGAAGAACAGGTATAATGGTACAAACGAGGGGACTAAGTTAAGCAGCACTAATGTCCGGCCTTAGGCAGGGGCCATGGTCCCAGGCCCTGTGACTTCCTATATTTCCAGAGCCCAGCAGTTTGCCCTCACTGTTCTCAATGCCCTCACTGTGTGGGCCTCCATGACTCTTCATAGCATCAGTGGTGGGGCAGGGTCCCAAACTCAATTGTCTTTAGGACCCCCACAGGAGCTGCGGCTACTTATCCCGGTTGCTTACCTAGCACTTTGGGTTCATAAGAATGCACCAGATTGCCAAACGTTAAAGGGGGGTGGAGGACATGCCCTCCCCTCCAATTTTGTTTTGGTCCTGGGCCCCCGAAAATTCTAAGACCAGCCCTGCCAGCGTGGTAAACAATTAACCGTACAGTCATCGTGTTCACTGCGACACCAAGGACCACAAGGAGAAACAGGCCTGCCCCACGGTTGCACTGCTGTCTTGCTCAAGATGGGTTTGCCTCAGGACTTTTAGTTCCCTCTAATATAGTACTTGTGCCGAAAACACTGAGAACACGATTTGCTGTACTCCTCTCCAACAAATGACAAGCACAACCACTGCGTGCCCTGCCAAAGGAGTGCTGTTTTCTTGTGTGCCGGCTAGCAATGATCCCTCCCCTCGCCACAGATCGTGCTTGCTAGCACAGACGTGGGAGCTTTTCCATGGGAAGCTCTGAGTAAGTGCATGGCAAAGCCAGGACAAACTAGACACCATGCCCCCAACCTTTCCCTTTGTCGCTCCTGAGCAGCCAGGGAGGGCCTCAGAGTTTGCAAGACCCAAGGCGAAGATAAAATGCTGGTGCACCATAGACCCTGCCTTGTAACACCCTCCTCCCATTGGGGCCCTAAAGGTGGTCATGTTTAGGGCCCCATTGGGGGGAGTGGGACCCCTACACCCTGTCCCAGCAAAACAGGGGCCACCATGGGACCCCCAGAAAGATTGGGACCCTGTGGTAAGGCTAACCCTGGCAGCAGCCTCTTCAACAATGTATGTTTCAATGTATAGGTGAATTTAGGTTTTAAATTGATAGGTGGGGGGGTGGTTGGCTTGCCGTTGGGGTTTTAGGAGATTTTAATGTATTTATATTTTTAATGTTGTTAGCCACCAAGTCTGCGGAGAAGGGTGGGGTAAAAATAAAATAAAACAATACATTTATATCCCTCCCTTACCTGGTCGTGTGGGGGAGGCACGCATGAGCGGGCGCAACTCACACAGGGCATGACCATGCTAGGTGGCTGCACGCGGGCGGGGCCTAGTTCAGATGGTGGGAAGAGGTGGCGGCCCATTAGTGCTGGGAGAGAGCGTTCAAGTGCCAGTGAACTGGAGACAGCTTGAGAGCTGCTATTTGGTCATCCCTACCTGCTCTACAGGCTTCAATAGGACCAACGAGATGTTCTCTCCCTGGCTTGGACGCTAGCATGTTGTGCAACTTCGGGCAAGTCACTATGTTTCTCTGCAGTGTTTAATTTATAAAATAAATAAATAATGAATTGCCAAGGTCCATACCTGCTGCATAAACCACGCCCCTTCCCCATAAGCCACACCTCTCAGCCCAAAGCTTAATCAGAACACGGAAACGGACGTATCTTCCAGCTAACAACCCAGGCACTGGACTACCACCCTCAATACCGCTGAATATAAAGCAAGAGTTCTTGTGATTGAATCAAAATGATAGCCAGCACTGAGAGTGGGGCAGGAAAGTCATTAATGAAAGAATCAAACCAACCACATTTTTGTTTCCAGGCGTGAAATCAGCCTTTTCTTGACCTTCCACATTCTGGGGTACACAATTCCCTACTGGGAACATTTCACAGGGCCTGGTTATATAGACACTGTGTTCTATTGGGCAAAAAACCAAAGCACTACAGTGGGGCCCTGCTCATGTGGCCAGGCTGCCATGCGCCCACTGCTGCTCTACTTATAGGAGGGGAACAGGGGAACCTCTCGCACACAGGACTGGGTGGGTTTGCAATTGGGTAGCCCTGCTCCCTCTCATGAAGCACCAGGACGACACAATGTTCTGCCAGGGATGGGGCTATGCCAGAAAAATGGCAAGATTGACATGTTCTCCACCCCCCCACAACCTCGTGGAGCACTGTGAAGTCACATTGCTTTGCAGGGCCAAGTCCTACTGAGGGGCTACCCAGTAGCTTGGAAGGTCTCTGGTTTTCCTCAAAGTGTGAAGCAGGAAAGTGTGAAGCACTTAGTATTCCCAGATACTAAGTCAGGTCCCTCGGGCTTCGGTCATATGTCATGTGTATAGCTGCTCCCACCAACCAGTTGATGAGTGAGGAGCAAGATATAAGTGGGAGAGGAAAAAAAATCAAACTTATTCAGCCTCTTTCCAGCTGGGATTAAACCCACAATAATTTAATGGAATGGGGACAGGAACGAATTGGGGGGGGGGGGGAGGTGGTTCTGTGGGGCAGGAAGGGAGAAGGAATGCTAAAAAAAAAACCTCCTATGTTGGCTTCTAGCAGAAACCAACACTTCCCATATAAACCATCTCTCTCTCTCACACACACACACAGGATAAATTGTTGGATTTTGACCTGGGGTTCAAATCCCATTTTAGCTATAGATTTACTGGATAGCTTTGGGCAAGTCACTGTCTCTCAGCCTCAGGTCCCCCCGCCATCTGTAAAATGGGAACAGCAGCAAGGGTTGTTGAGAGACTGAAATAGAGAAGGATTGTAAAGCACGCTGAACACTGAAAGCGCTACGCACTATAATAATTTTATTTTAACGCATTTCATTACAGACAGTGCCTAGCACAATGGAACAATACGATAATAAAACCAAACTGCAGCAGCAAGCCAAGCGATGAAGGCAATGCCCAGCTAGCCATTTGGTAAAGCACATTTTGAAAGAGTTGTTTCCCTTTCTGTTGTTTTTCTTCTTCTTCTGATGCTCGTCTTCCCCATAGCTTCTGTAGCATTAGCCAAGCCAGATCGCCTGTTAATCCAGGGCTGCACCTCCATTACAGGGAGGGTCTCCGTGCCCTTTCCTTCACCTTGAAAAGGCAGAAAAACAGCAGCAGCTGAAGAAATCCAATCAGTTTTTTTCCACAGTAACTCTTCAATCTACAACCAAAATAAATGGCTCCCAGAGTCAACATCTGGAATGCAGCTGAATACTCTCTTTTTTATTAATGAAAGGCCAGGATTTCCCAGGGGGAGGGGGACCATTTGAAATGTGAATAAGCTCCCCTTCTAAAGGGAAGATCTTCCTAGCCGTGCAAAAGCAAAATATATTGCCTACCAAGCTGTCCTCCTTCCCCTTTAAACTGCCTCCATTTTCAATCTCAGCCAGGGGTTCAAAGAAACTGTTCTGATCTCCTCATGGAGACACCAGCCACCCCCAAACTGCATCTTTGTTTAATTCTGCTGTGATTCAATCCTGCCCTCCAGCGCCCTGCAAAAGCAAAGTCCCGTAGCCGCACTTGGAACGATGCAGCGAATGGAAACCCCCTTACAGCAGCCTCACCATAAGGCTGTGTCCTTCCTACATCCAAGCTTCCAAACTCGGCACACGAGCAAGTCATCACAACTCTCTGTATAGGAAGGAGAACCATCGGTCCACATTAGAGGAAAGAGAGCATTACCCAGAATTCCCAGCACCTAGCCTTCCGCATTAGGCCATGAGCATTGGCTGATCTTTGGGGTAAATGCTGGGTTGGGGGGTAAGAGATGACTAAGTCTCAGTAAAATCTCCATCCATTAAAGTCAATGGATCATCGACTTCTATGGATGGAAAGTTGCCTTCTAAGGGGCTGATCCAAGGTATGTGCACAACTAAGCACACAAATGCAGTGTGTACACACACCACACACTGAACTTGCATGCACCAGTTTTCAGGGTACACATGCACTGAGCTTGGTGCATGTGTGCAGCCTAGGCATGGTGTGCGCATGCACCCTGGATTTGGCCCAGTTCTACCTCTCTTTTTCATCCAACCCAGGTCCTGCAGTCTCGGTGCTTCGTTCTTACACGTTTCCCGGCTGCGGTGGGGGACTGGATGAGGGCGAGTCGATTGAAGCTGAATTCTGACAAGACTGAGGTGATGACGGTTGGCCGGTCTTGTGCCCTGGAGGAGGTTGGGACTCCTCTTATCGATGGGGTCTGACCCCCTCTAGTTGATCGGGTTCACAGCCTTGGGAGTACTTCTGGACCCCTTGCTACACCTGGATTGCCAGGTCGCGGTGGTGGCCAGGAACACTTTTCACCAGCTCCATCTGGTGAGGAGACTGCAGCCTTTTCTTTCGGGACTCAGACCTGGTCACTGTTGTCCATGCTTTCATCACCTGGAGGCTAGATTACCGTGATGCGCTCTACGTAGGGCTGCCCTTGGTGACGGTTCGGAGGCTGCAGCTGGTACAGAATGCGTCAGCTTGCATCCTTATGGGGACGGGTCACCGCAAGCCAAGACTGGTGCTCCGTTCGCCGCACCAGTTGCTGATAGTCTTCTGGGCCCAATTCAAGGTGTTGATGATGACCTTTCAAGCCCTAAATGGCCTGGGCCCCATTTATCTGAGGGATCACCTGGCTCCCCACATCCTGTCGTGGCCTCTGCGATTGGCTGGGGGCACCCTCCTGGAGACGCCCGGTTTTTCGCTGGGTCTCAGCTATGAGGAGGGCATCCTCGGCTGTTGCACCTTTGCTGTGGAACTCCCTCCTCCCCAGGAGGTCCACCTGTGTTCAAGCTTGGCGGCCTTCCGGAGGCAATGTAAGACTCTTTTTGTTTTGTCGGGCTTTTAGCAGTGGGGACTGAACTGGGGGACTTTATGGGGGGGGGTGTTAACTAAGGGGGAGGTTGGGTTGTGGGGTTGGATGGGATGGGGAGGGGGTTGCGGGATGTTTTAATGTTTATATTTTGTTTTTATGAATTTTTTGTAAGCTGCCCTGAGCTGCTGTGCAGGAAGGGTGGGATAAAAATTGAAATAAATAAATAAAATTAATATCCCTCTGTTAAAAGGGCCAGTTTCCCCTTTCTCTCTCTCACCAGGGAAACGCACCCCACCCACACATGTCTAAGGGCAAGGTCTGGTGGATATATTTTTATTATCAGTGTTTATTGAAAAGTGACTCCTCCAGTGTTATTGCTACCTGAAATTATTTTACGGAAAGATGTTTAAGGAAGAGAACTGTACGGGAACGACTTGGAAGTTTCATTTGCCTTGCAAGGTTTTCTTCGCCAGTTTTGCTTCAAGTCAGAGACTCCACTAGATTTTACTGTGGAAATTCTTTATTTTTTATTTCTTCCAACCCACTCTTCCCTGAAGGCTCATGGCAGGTAACACATGAAATATACAGAAAATGAATCCCTTAAAAATAAAACCATATAAAAATATAAAGTTGCCTCAAAACATCTCCCCAGACTCCCTGCCTGCTAAACGCCCGGTCAAATAACTACATGTAACGTTAAACCTATTTTAAGTGGAATGCACCACTTCCGGTCTGTGGTAATTCGAGCACTCACAGAAACATATCATCTGCGCAGGGGCTAGTGGGAGGAGGAGCCCATCTGGTAGCCACTGGAACATCTGAAGCAGCAGCTACCAGATCGGGATATTTCAACGTGCCATGGATTTATCATTACCTCACGGAACACCCACTTTGAATGAGGATTCACTGCCCATTTAAGCAGTGGCGCAGTGGAGCAGGAACGTGGGGCAACAGAGCTCCGACACTTTTACTGTGGCCCCCTTCAACAGCCTTGGAGTGGGGCTCTCATGAAGAGTTCCTGCACTTTTAAAATTACCACTACACCAACGTATAGTTCGGCCACAACTTCCTTGTGCACCTGGATGGATGAGGAGGGACAGCACCCAAAGAGGTGCAAACAACTCAGCTAGGCTCTGTTGCAGTGGGAGAATGGAACAGAACCCAGGAGAACTGGCTGTCCATATCTTGTTCTGAACACTAGAAAACACCTCCTCTTTGCTACTGATATCAGATACAATACATGGAGAGAGAGAGCCAAGGATGACTCATCCTTCTCTAAAATAATTGGAGACAACTCTTGTTTACAGAAGAGGAAAAACAGAGAGGAGGTGGATGGGTGGAAATAATAATCTTTCATGGTCAAAGAAGAGACGGGATGCTAAATAAAACTTCAGTCCCGATGAGTCCCACAGGAGTTTGGTCGCTCACAGTATTACGAGTCCTGTCTTGGACTGTCTCTGCTCGTACACAGCACGCTAAAGAGGTACTAAAAAAGGGGAAATTTAAAAAATCAGGTGACACAGGAAGGCTCCTGGATGAAGCCTTTAAAGAGGACTGATAGCAGCTCCAAGCATATTGAAAGCAAGAGAAATGCTTTTCTCCCTTGCTTAGATCATTTATTCAGACATATATCCTGCCCTTCCCCTAGGGGTGGTTTACAACACATAAAAACACAGGAAAGCATATACAAATCCTCTTAAACCCTGCCCCAATCCCCTACCTCTATCCCTGCCCACCAAACACCTAGCCAAACAAAAAGATCTTACATTGCTCCAGAAGATGAGCAGACTTGGACTTAGACAAATCTCCAAAGGAAGGGAGTTCCATAATTGTGGGGCAGCCATAGAAAACACCTCTCTGCGCGCTCTTATTGTGGAAACTTGACAGACAAATGATATGAACAAGAGGGAGCTCCCAGATGACCTCAGAGGCAGAGATGGGACATGAGGGAGATGGCTGGCCCGTCTTTCAGATATTTGGGTCCTAAGCCATTAGGGCTTCATAGGTCAAAACCAGCACCTTGCATCATGCCCAGAAAGTGACTAGTAACCAGTGCACTGTTATTCCAACCATGGGAGGGCAGAAATAAGAGACCATTTGGTTTGACTGCACAGCTGACTGGTAACAGTCTTTTTTTGGAGGGGGGCGGGAGGGGAGACACAGGAGTGGGGGCTGGGCAGCGGTTCTATAGGGCTTCCGAACATCTGGGGGAGCCTTTGCCACCCCAACCCCCCACCGAGTTGTCTATACTTGACTGGAAAGGCCTTTTTAGGGCCCAGCCATGCTAAATTATTCTCGAGTCATTATAAATCTCTGCTGTTTCTGCAGCCCTGAGCACAGAGCTGCCAAAGCAACACTCTCTAACTCAGGAACATCCCCTTTAATTATGGTCGTGGCTGTTGGCGCCATCTTTTTCCACAGATGAAGCCTTTAAAACCATGACATCTTGTGCTAGCACCAGAACTCAGGAAAGAGTATTTCACAAGCCTATGACAGAGAAGGTAAAAAAAAAAAAAAACACCACTGCCAAATGGGACAGTAATTTACCAGCAAGCAGAGAAGGAGGGTAGAATTGGAAATAAAACCAGTGTCGCTGCTCACTCCCACGAGGTAAGGTTAGAGCCACTGATGCTCCTCTCAGAGCACTGCTGCATCTCATCTAATGGGCCTGGATTGGTACAGAAACTCACTGCTAGGAACCGTGCCCATGTTCGCTTTAAAAATACATGAGCTTTGCCCATGTTCGCTTAAAGAAAACAAGCCATTTTCCAGCTGGTATACTGTATGGTAGATCAATTTTAAAAGGTTTGGATAAGGGCTGGGGAAGAAAGAATATATGTCAAAAGTGTGTACATGCATGTGTGTGTGTTGTCTGGGTGTCTGTGTAGTCAGGATCAGTGCTGGAGGCCAGAAAAGGGGAGCAAGAAAGAAGCCTGGGGCAGTGGCGGCTGGTGGGTTCTAAGACTGGTGGGGTGCAGGGCGGGGCCAGAAGTGGGAGGAGCCTGGTCAACAGTAGGCAGAGTCTGTGGTAGGTGGAGCCTAGCCAAATTTTGAAATGAATATGCAAGTTTGCAGCCCCGGTTCCCCATCTGTGGTTTTTTTTTTTAAAAGTCTCTAAAAATGGAAAATGTGTGTATGTGTGTCCCTGTGTTTCCCTCATCATCGTCCTTCTTAGACTGCAAGCTCACCTGGCCAGGGATCCAACAACAACAACAACAACAACTGGGGACCCCAGGGACCCCTCTCCAATAACCAGCAGGCCCACAAAATGGCCTCTGCACATCCTTGGGAGGGGAGCGGGGAAGCAGCAGTGCATCATGCAAACACAGAGCAAGTAAAGCAAACCATCTTAACCCAACAGTATTATATGAAGTCTTTAGCACACCATAAAAGCAGCAGCATAGAGTTCCACTTCTGCCCCAAGACCCCAAACAAGTTGCACAGCTCTGCTGTAGTGTAAAAGGCAGCTGCTGCAGCTGGGCAGCGTAAACTAGCCATTAGCCAAACAACATGTGGCATGGCCTCCTCGCAGAAAAGCATCCCACATCCCACCGAACTGCAAAGGGGCCATTTTAAAATGCAGGGAAAATTCAAGCAAAGAGAAGCACTTCCATCCAAGCCCCCAGCCCCCCCAAGACAGAAAGCAGACAATTAGGGTGGAAAACAGCAAAGGGATCATTTATTTTTGGACATTAATACTTTGGGGCATTCCATTTAAGCTTAACAGCTAATTTAGAGTGCAGACTAGACTAGAGAGAGTAACTAGAAACAGACATAACTCGCCAGCCAATTCCAAGAACACTTAATACAGCAAAGAGGGTTGATATTCAGTTTTAAATTCATAGCAGTTTATCAGCTTGTTGTGTCAGCAGCTTAGATTTCATCAAATACTAAACCCCTAAAGTCTCTTTGATATCTTTTATATAAATAACATTTCAGGGAACGCTGTAAAAACGGATTTGTGCAGCATTCAGTAATTCTGGTACGGTATTTATTTGGTTTTTCAAGTGACTATGGGTCATTGTCAAAAAATTAAGAAGTTGATTACTCATAGTAACCAGATTAAAAAAAACAACACTTGGAATTAGTGTTCTTTTTAGTGTTGCCGACTCTTACATTTTTGCAGACAAAACTAAGAGTAAATGTTTGCAATAGCCAAAATATTTTCAGAAAAGAAAAACAGTTAAAATAGTTTTATTCTTAATATGTTAGGATCCTATAAAAACATCATACCAGATTCTGCTCTCAGTTATTAGCAGTGAGTAAATAGAGTAGGCTCCTTAGCTGCACCTCCAGCTACTCTCGATTGAGATCAATACAACTGGATGGAAACGGGCCCATAATTTCTGGATCTCAAAATTTTCCCTAATCCTATGCAAATTGTTGCAAAACTGGTAGCTGGTAACCACCGAAGCTGTTTATGAGCCACACACAAAGCAATATACCCTATGCTAGAAGACAGAACATGAATGATCAAGACTTAAATGCTCATGTTAGGAAGTTTAACGTTATTTCCCATGGAACTAACACATAGCTGTTACTATTAGGGATGTGCGAACGCGGTTTGGAAGTTTGGACCGAACTTCTGAACCGAACTCAAATTCGACCAAACTGTTTGGTCGAATCCGAATCAGTTCGGAAGGCCAAAAACAGCTTAAAACACTGGTTTTGGATGTACGAACTCGGTTCGGAAGTTCGGAATCTGACTGAACTCAACTAGTTCGGTCGACGGAACCGAACTTCTAAACCGAATTTCCAAACTCGGTTCTGTTCACACATCCCTAGTTACCATTTTTGGCATATAGAGGGCAATGCTTGTCCCTATATTTTTGTACAATGGCATATTTCCAGCTTCTCTCGATTTCCCAATTCCCACCTTCCAGACCCCCTAAATAATATCCAACCCTGGACCCCACCCCCATTCTACCCATCCACCCCCAATCCCACCCCCAGGCCCCCATTCTACCCACCCCACCCAACTCTCCACTGAGTGCACACAAGTCCCTGGTCTGGGCACCTACTTGAGCCGCCCAGGCATGAATAAAAGTACAGGCACATCCCGCAATGAAATCGTGCCCCCAGCGGCACATATTATTATAACAAACATTTATATAGTGCCAGCAGTGTACCTGGCATTTTATAAGCGCCACTTGTGCACGTGTTATCTCTGCGCATGCACACTTCACCACACCAGGTCCCAGACCTGCAAGTGTGGCCACAAGCTGTTTCAAAGCAGCGTGACTGTAGCGCCGCATCCTGCACTGGGTGCAGCGGCTGCAGTGCCATGGCCTAAATATGAAAAATAAATTATTTTTTCAGAACTAGGTAAGCTGGGGGCCAGGAGGGGCAGTGCCCCTGATGTCCTCGGGGATGCACCGTTCCTGGCGGCAAAGGAAAGAGATCAGAACTAGAAGCAGAGAGAGTGTTGCTCTACCTAGCTTCCTCTGGGAGCTGCACATCCTTATAAACCTTTAGGGGGCCAATCAGAAGCAGGTGGGGGCATGCTCCCTGGAGGTAGCAAGGAAGGGAGAAAGCAATAACCCTAGTCAGTGTTACAGCTGCAAGTCCAACAGGTGGCTCTGCCCTGCAAGGTTGACAGTTTGAGTTTGGGTCGGGACAGTGTGTGGGTCCATCAATAGCTACTAGATAAGTTGGATGAGGGGGTGAAACCTCGGACTGTTGGCATCTTGTTCAACCTGCTCCAAAACAATTTTTTACTGGTAGCTAACCATACTAAAGATAAACAGGTGGCGGCATTCTATATGAAGGGATGCGAGTAAGCAGAATTGACATCTTTCTTGAGCAGTGGGGTTGCCAACTTGGGGTTGAATTTTGCAAATTTAGGGCTTCTTAAAGACTAAAAATGTGGAATTTGCAGCTTTCCGTTTATTATAATAATAATAATAATAATAATAATAATAATAAGTAGTTATATAACAATCAATGTACCTAGTTCTTTGCAATCATCAATTTATAAACAGGTTCTTGCCGCAGTGGGATTACAGTTTAGGAGGGGAGAGAAGTAGGAGGAGAACAAAAGGAGAGAGAAGAATACAAAGTTAAGAAGTTGCAGTTGCACATTTTCAGCTTAGTTACCCTGAGTAAATCAGGGAGCAGAATCTTCTACCCATAGCCCTAAAGGCCCAGAAACAAGCAGATTCTCTAGTTACAAATCTCGTGACTTTCAAGCCAAACGTGCGACTGACTCATGATTTTTCAACATTTGTGGTTGGCAGTCTTGTCATTTCCTCTCAGAATCTTTATTTGAGGGAGCAACAGCAGGTAGAGCAGCACAGGCATCTTGTCAAAAGCACACACAAAAAGCTTGCCTGGTAGGAAATCAAAAGCAAGGAAACCAACACCGGTGCTTGCGTGTGCTTCAAACCGACTCAGATGGAAAATTATTTCTAGAACGTTTGTGTCTCAGATCAATGGATCGATTGCTTGGGAAGGCAATTAGCACCTTAACATTATTCTGCCAGGGGAGGTGGTGGGGAGCACGGAGGATAACAACAGAGCTTCCCAGTTATGAAAGTCAATATCTGGCTCCAGAAATACCAGTTGAATGTGAATAACAATCCCAGCGGCGCAGGAAGCCTGCTGTTTGAAATCCTTGCATGCTGGCTGGGGTGGCTAGAATACGTGAAGAGAGGAGGGCATGGAGGTTTATAATTCACAGACAGCGCAAACAGAAGGGGCTATGAGAAACACCAGCGCTGCGTTATCCTGAGATGCTATTTATTTGGAAAGGGATGGGAGAAAAACAAATACAGCAACACTTGGAAGGCAAAGGAAGCAGCGTTTGGTATCCAGGAGCCATCTTCTCAGGACTAGGACAGAAATGAGGTTTTGCCAAAATGGGAAAACACGTCAAAAATTCCAGTTCCTGATACCATCTCGGTCAAATTGAGACCCTCTCAGTACTTGAAAATGTCTCAGTCGACATTTCTCAATTTACCGACGTTCTGCTTACCGTTACCCTGCTTATCGCGTTGCCGCCCATTTCAAGTCCCGAGAGATAAGACCAAAACAACACTGCATTTCCTGCACTCCATTTTCCCTTGTACTTCCTTGTCACTCACTGGCTGGTATGCCGATTCTTTTCCTAATCTGCAATCCAGTTGCAGGTTGGTAAAAACAAAAGGAACAGCCATTCTGATTGGAGGCACTGGAGTGGAGCTTAAGGGGTGGGCTATTTGCACAGTGATTGGCTCAGAAATGCGGAAACAACAAACCCGGAAGTAAACAGTACCCTTGGCAACGCAGTAAGCGGTAAATGAATGGTGGGTGGTGAGCAGGAAGTCGGTAACTCGCAGTATTGCAAGAATTGAAAAATCGTATCGGGAAATCGATCCCGGTTCCCGATAAGGCAAAACTACTCATGAGTAAAACTTCTGCTGTTCGTTTCAGCCCTAGGACCCAGCCTCGAACTCCTGTATCTTGGAGCAGTTTCCAGTCCTGCAGCACCACTGCAGCCCTCTGGCTCGGACCTTGTTCTCCTCCAGCTGCTCTGCTGTGCCATGCCCCTCCTGCTGTCTGTTTCCAGCCTTGCCACGGCTCTCAGCTTGCTGGTTGGCTGCCAGCCAGGATAGAAGCCTGGTCAGTAGCAACAGGAAGTTGGGGTGGCCCATCTGTGCACTTCCTGTTCCCGCCTGACCCCCCTGGTCTCTGTCCTTGCTTTGAACTCTGCTCTGTGTCTATCACAAGTCCCGGCCTAATTCCTGTCTCTCTTCTGATTCCCCGCCCTGACATTGACCCAACTCTGCCCCAGAACCTGTACTGTCATGATTCCCTGCTCTGGCCCCAGTGTTGAGTCTAGCCACGCCACGGGCCCTCCTGAGTTACACATCCCAATTACAAATACTCAGCCAGGTCGTGTTGACCCCGGATCCAGTTACAACGGCCCCAGGCTTCATCTATCTAAATTACAGGTCAGTGGAAGACCATACCATGAACAGACCCAGAGACTTGGCTGTGTTTACTAACAGATGATGGTGACACTAACAGATAAAACAAATGACACACAGGAATGTCATCAAAAACCTGAACATCTGGTCAGTTTATCTAGGTCAGCATTTCGTCCATGTCTGTGACACCAAGATCTTAATTCTTCCCTATACAAGACAACACTGAAACAGGTGAGCGAATGGAATGCCTGCTTCAAGTTCAGCAGGTGATTAAGTGCTTTTTAAAACTGAAAGTCTGATCTTGGGCTTAGAAAGAACCAGTCAGATGTCCCTGAATGTAATGGAACATCCTTTCTCCAAGAGTCCCACAGGTTCATAGAACATAATGGAAGTTCCTTCTTTCAGAGCCCGAGAACTTAATCGACGTCCGTTATGTCAGAGAGAGAGAGAGAGAGAGAGAGAGAGAGAGCTCCAAAGAACAGTAGTCCCAACAAGCTGCTGATAAAACCTTTTATCTTTAACACTCTGAATTAAAATCAAACGCCCTCAGCGAAATGGATGAAGTATTTTGCAACTGTGTCAAAATATGAGAATTTGAGTCATTTCTAGTTACAAGCACAAGGGAAAAGTCCATATGCTGCGAAGCATAAGCCTGTCTTCTCCCTTTCATTTGTAAATGGTGATGTCCGCTGACATATTGCAGAGCACAACCTGGTCATTTCCTCCTCTTGGGACGCAGGGTGGTTTTTTTTTGTAGCAACAGCCAGGGACTGGAATTCAGAACTTGGGAGAAGCTGGATGGGCATTTTCCATAATGGGTATTTTCAGACGTTACGAGATCACAGTGAACCACGGTGAATACGCACCTGTGGTCAATGTGCCTCGCACATCTGTTTGGCAGCCGCCAGATGTTCGCCACGCTCAATCCCCACATGGGGTCAGTTTCAACCATGCTTCCCGGACTAGCCGCACCAATTCCCCGGGAAGCGTGGTGAAAGTGATCCCCAGCAGGGATCAAAGAAAAGTAACATCTGGTCGGTCGCCACGGCCCAGAAGCACCGGCGGGATTCTGGGCCGTGGCGATTTTAGCCAGACGCTGCGGCGGCATTGGCCCTGCCACCCGCCCGTCTCCCCAGAGGGCAGGCGGCGGGGACCGTCGAGGGGGCAGGGCCATGCGGCCACACGCTGCGCCGCGCAGCCCCGCCCCTCCCCGATTCCCCGCCAGGATCCCCTGGCACATCTGGTAGGGGGTGACGGGGTCGTCCCGGCGGGGGATGGATTCATTGTTTTCGTGACAGGGCCAATCGGGCCCATCACGTCTGAAAACACCCGATGCTATAAGCAGAGACGTCCTGCATTGGAGCAAGGGCTCAACCAGATGACCCTTGAAGGCCTTCCAACCCTACAATTCTATGATTCCATTTCCAAATGAGGAGCCTCTAGGGATGCATATAAGAGGAGTGGCCAAAGTTCCTCCCAACCCCAAGAGCCTTACTCTGTCCCCCTCCCCCCCGATTCAAATCCTGTCTTGGCCATGAGCTCACTGGATGGCCTTGGGCAAGTCATACTCGCTCAGCCTCAGTTTCCCATCTGTAAAATGGGAATAATAATGACCTACCTCACATGGTTATTGTAAGAGTGAACTATAAAAGGATTGTTAACCTCTTTGAACACTGAACACTCTACATAGATGGTTAATAATAATAATAATAATCTTTATCAGTTTGGGGATTGTGGCTATAGGTTGTTGTTTTTTGCCTGGGTCTATTTTCATTTCTTATATTGAAACAATTTTCCCCCTGCTGATTAAATTACCCCTGTAGCACAACATGCAACGTACAATCTTATCCCTTTGAGACGCTTGCAAATACATTTTGCTCTTTCAACAACTGTGCTTTTGTTCACAAGCCTGAAATATTTGAGAGACTGGTTTAGGATGCGCCTGAGTAATATGTAGCTTGTATTCAGATCCCATTATGTTCCACATTCTGCATGAAGTTTCATTTATAAACAACTTAGAACTGGTTAACAAAATACGAAGTAACTCCCGTGGCTGAATTTCCTGGAGGAAATAGGCTCTCTCTCTAGATGTGGGAGCATCATAAAGCACACACGAAATAAAGAAGAAGCCAAGCATGGAGGATGGTGTACTTAATATATTTTAATGAATCCATTTCTATAGGATTGTCCAGTTTCTCTGGTTGCTCAAAAATATACTTCTTATGATAGCTATACTGAAGCCTCTTGCAAGCAGTAGCATGGAGCTCAAATGGGCCTACTTGTTGTTATTAATTAATAATAAATAAAATAATAATTTTTTTTTATTATTATTATTATTATTATTATTTATTATATAGGACCAGCAACATACCTGGTGCTAAACAGTTTGTAATTAGAGACAGATCCCTGTCTGAAGGGGCTTACAATCTAGGATGGACAAGCAATAGCCGAAAAAAGGGAGAGACAGAGGGTACATGCATTCCGATTTTACAGATGACAAAGTGAAGCTGGGAGACAATGACTTGTCTAAGGCCAACCAGTGAGTTCATGGCTAACCTGGGATTTGAAGCCTGATCTCCCATGTCCAAGTCCAGCACCTTACCCCCAAGGCCATACTGGTTCTCACTGGCTACAGCTTGTGAATAAGAGCACTTTCCAATGAGATGGATTGCACTGCCTTTGGTGCTGCTGGATTCTCCGAGAGGTAACAACACGCAGCTTCTGTCTCGTGGGAAGGGCAGGTCTTCGCCGGCAAACACACGCGTCTGGAAGAGTAGGTTTTCACCAACTTGCCATGCTCATGGGGAGAAAACCCACACTTCTCCCCTTCCCACAAGACTGAAGCTGCATGTCATTTGACTCCCGGACTTCCACACGGAGCCACAAGTTGTGCATTCCATCTTGTCGGAAAGCGCCCTAAGTCATTTCAAGGTTGCAGTCCATGTCTGCAAGAGGCTTAAGACCATCAACCAATTTACTAACCATTTAAAAATGGAACTTCAACAGAAATCATGGTTACCATGGATGGATGCAACAAACTTTGTCACCAGCGGGGGTGGAGGAAGGACCTCCAGTCCATGGGCCAAATTCTGCCTCTGGTTGTTTCTATTTGGCCCCTTTCCAGTTCCTGGATCTGGCCCATGGATCCGGTCACTACCCTAAATCAGCGAAAGAGTAAGCTCATGGGGAAAGGGAGCGGTGATGAGGCCATACTCTCAATGACAGGGAGAATCGATGGAGCCATGCCATAACTCCATGATCTGGACCCTTCCCCCATCCCGAGCACATCTCTGTCCCCAAATCCTATCTGACCTGGGAAGACTGATTTTCAAAGTAGCCCCCAGGTAGGAAAAAGTTCCCCAATCCTGGTGTACAGCTGTTGGAGAAACAGATCAGCATTGCCTTCCCTTGGCTATAGATTTATCCTGAGGCCCAGCCCAGAGCGGCATGAGCTCACGCTCTCATATTCTCTTCTTCGTACTCTCTGGCAGCCAGAAAGATAGTATGATAGTCCTTTTGCCCCACCCACTCTGACGTGGGCCCACCCACTCCAGGTTCCCTTCCAGAGGGAAGTGGCAACCCCATTTGGTAACCGGAGAACGGCACGGGATGGAGGCTTACGACCCAACCAGAGCCCAGTGGGAACCTGTCAACTTAGGCCGGGAAATACAAGTTTAAGAGAGCGAGATTACTTATTTTGAAGTTCTGCTTGGTAAGAGAGAACTACACTTTTATTTCTCAAAAACACTTCAAAAGCTTGTGACTTTACTTACTTCTGTGACGGTTGAAACACTAAGATAATACAGACTCCTTTCCTCACAAAGAGAAAGAAAAGAAAAGAAGAAAGAATTCTAATTAAATAAAGGGAAGTACCAGACAGTAATATAACTAATTAAAATAGAAATCTTTGCAAAGAACGTCTCACCTAACTAGCAGCGTTCAGATGAGTCCCGATTGCTCTACAAAACATGGTTTATATACACAAAGACTCATGGTGATCAATCAGGATCAAATCCTGATTGGTGTCTCAAATTTTGTACGTCACAAGATACATTTTTGATTGGCCAAATTCAACTGGGTCAAAACAACCTGCCTGAATATCATTTAATCCAAAAAGAGAAAGATGTTTTGAGTATTCATAGACTTTCCGACACTCAAGCCTTTTCATCAGCTCTCTTTAACATCAACAATTTCCTCTAGCTTTTAGGAAGCTTCCATTGACCTAACTACTCCCTAATTAACTCTACTCATGAAGCTTCTGCTCTATGAAGTCTACTTAACATAATAACCTTTTGGGGAAAACTGAGCCAAGAGTCTACAAACCAGCTGGTCCAAAAGGGCTTGGATAGGGAGGCGTATTCTGTACCCAAGCCCTTCATGCCATGCCAGGTTCCTCAGCGGCAGCATCACAATACTCTGTAACGGGCGTGGCAAAGAAGGAGAGGGGAATGGCTTAGCCATTAGAAGACTATGGCTGCATTGGGCTTAGGTTGGTCTCAGTGAAGTCAGGCTCAGACCCAAATTTCTGGTCTAAGCAAGTAAAGTGCGGTGCCCCTAAGTCATACAGGTCAGCTAGGGGTTCTCCAGATTAACCAAGGATGCCCATGGGTAACCCCTCCCACCCCCCCGAGGTTTCCAAAGGAGCCATGGCAGAAAAGGAGAGAGTCACCGGGACTTTCCTGCCCCCTTTCTCACATGACCTTGGCCCATGGAGAGCCATGATGTCATGGCGCGCTGCAAGAACTGGGTTAGGTAAGGAAGGGGCGTGACAGCCTTGGCCCCTTCCCATTTCCAACATGGCCCCACCCCCTGCAGAGCATTAGGATGGCACAACACTCCATATGTTTGGAGGCCGTGGCGGACTGGATGCGGCAGAGCAGACTGAAGCTCAATCCCGATAAGATGGAGGTAATGGTGGTGGGAAGGGCGAGGGAGGTGTTGGCTCCTCTGGTAGGAAGGGTCCGCCCGCCTGTAGCTATTCTCTGCGATTTTCCTTTCCAATATAACCCTGCCCCTTAGAGAGCATCACGATGTTGGAAAGTGGGTGGGAAAGTCTCTATGTCCCTCCCCATGCTGTCCCTATGAGCCTCAATTTTTCCAGGTTACTGGGGCACCCTAGCTGTCCCAGAGTAATCTGAGATTCACCCAGTACCTAGGGACTCTGGGTTAAAACCAGGAGTCTCTGGGTGGAATCCAGAGACGTGACAGTCTTATCTGTGCTTACTGCCTGATTACCTTCTCCACTGGGTGTGGGATTTCCCTGTCACTCATCCAGGGCAGGCCCAGCGCACGAAGGGCAGGATACTAATGATGTGTGAGGTTTAAGAAACCGCAAAATACGGTCTTACTTGTTTTGCAGGTCCTGGGGCTTCTATGATTAGGCAACGGTGACAGCGCACCACCTTTGCCCACCATACCTTCCTAACAAGAGGAATGCGTTTACCATCAAATCTGCACACAGTCAGTCTGGAGACAAATGCTTTCAAGCACCGAGGCTCTTAACACATGGAAATCACACTAATCTGATAAAGGTACCCAGGGTATTAGGTGAGCAAACAAAGCTGGCTTTCCACAGATTCAGCTGGCCCTGGCAGGGAGCAGCAAGAACAGGTTGCACATTGTTCTCGGCAGATCTGCAGGGGACCCGTGTTGACTGCATTTCCCTCATTGCCGCCAAAGGAGAAAATGCAGTGAACATGGATCCCCGATTCATAGACTACATGAGCCAAGTCAGGGGACGACTGCTTTGCTGGGGTGTTAGGGCAAGGCAGACAGTCCTTTGGCCACTGTTTGGTGTAGACCGAGTTTCTCCAGAAGAGCTGACTAATGTGTGTGCGTCTACAGCAGAGATGGGGAACCTCAGGACCAGAGACTAAATGCAACCCAGGGCAAGTTTCCAGGCCTGGTGGGGAGGGGGGACAGGAGGGACAAAATTCAGGGGGCCCCCGAGTAAACATTCAGGGGCCCCAGGTAGAGCCGTAATATTTGGGTTAGGGTCTGGGTGGTGTGTAGGGATGAGTTGGGGAGTGGGGGACCCGAAGGGAACCTTTGTCCCAGGGTCCATGGTGGCTCTTACAGTCCTGCTAGTTTCTATCTGGCCCCTGAATCCTGCTCCTACCCCTCAAGCACTGAAAGACTGAGATCAGATTAAGAAAGCGAAGTTGAGGGAATGTCCAAAAGGACAGGGGGCAGATCCATGGCACAGACCCACGATTCAAACCCTCCTCTCCCTGAGCCACACCTCTTATGCGCCCTTGCCCCAACTTCCATGTGGCCCTCGGAACTTGAACTAATTTTCAAAATGGCCCCTGGGAGGGAAAAATGTTCCCCATCCCTGACATAGATCCAGGATCTGGACCCTGCCCCCTCCCCTACCTTTTCTCCCATTCTGAGTACACACCTCCCCGCAATTCCGCTCTGTTGTACTCATTTTCAAGGTGGACCACAGGAGGACAAAAGAGTTCCCACTCCGGTAAGAAGGGTTGGATACACAAAGTAATCAGTTCACTCAAAGAGGATTGGGATAACCCAGGATTCTTCTTTATTTTTGCTATTTGCAGGGCATGAAATTTCAGATTGAACTCTGAAAGCAACAACAACAACATTAAGTCGGCAGACTTTATCCTGATATTAAACCGTTATTGCCCCACTACACCCCTGAACCACTCGACAGCCTCAGTTTTCTGGGTACCAATGGCTCCCAGGCACCTGCAAATTTCATGCCTTGCTATTTGTCAACATGCCCCACCCCACCCCCCAAAAAGCACTCTTCATTTGCACAGCATTAGGCCTCATCCCAAACTATACTCTCTGCTTGCCTCAGAACATCTCAAGCCAAAACACAAACAGGCAGCAGCTCAAACAGGAAAGTTAGCAGTATTTACTCAACCCCCCCCCCCCCCCCATCACACACAAACACACCCCTCTAACAAGCTCCGCAGCAGAGACTAAAGATGCTTTGTATAAGTAGTTTTGCTCGAAGGAAGCAAACCTTTTGGAATGCGGTAGCAGCAGCTCCCCTGACTGCCCATTTGTGGGACATTAGAGTAAGAGACAAAACACACAAAGGAAACCAAAATGGATTCAGTGGGAGCCCTACAGACCAGGAAGATTGGAGATCTGGGTAGCCAACTTTTACATGTCAGTAGGACGATATTATGTAAACAAAATGCAACTTCAAACATTGAAGATGCGACTTTAGTGCTGAACCATTTTGTTGCTCTTTAAAAAGATCTTCTTCCATTTGCAATTGCTATTTGCTGTTGTGAATCAATGAGCATTTTTATGAATGAGATTTAAAGTGATTTCTTTTTTTTTTTTTTTTTTTTTTTTTTACACAACACAGAATTGACCTGTGGAACTCATTGCCAGGGGATGCTGCCACGGCCAAGAATATAACGGGACTCAAAAGAGGACTGGGTAAGTTTGTAGAGGGTAGGTTCATAGATAGCTACTGGTCGAGTGCTATTATCATCATTATTAGCAAGCATTTATATAGCACCAGCAATGTACCTGGCGCTTTACAAAGAAACTGAATAGACGCGGTCCCTGTCCTAGGGCTTACAATCTGAGAGACCGGGGGAGGGGGGGAGAGACGAAGGAAGGGGAACAGAGGAAGAGACAAGGAGTGTAACATTCACGAGGATGCGAGGTCCCAGGTGCACGTGAGGATGCGAGGTCCCAAGTGAGTGGGTCAGAGGATGGAGTACCTCTGACTTCCGGAAGCTGGGAGTGAACAGCGTCACTCCAGTTCCGAAGTTGGACGCTGTCGGAGACAGGATGGTAGGCTAGATGGATCACTGGTCTTAACCAATGTGACAGGTCTTATGTTCTTAGCAGAAACTAATAGCCTCAGAAGATGTGGGTGGAAGGAGGAGTTTCAGAGTAGATACAGTGGAATCTACACAAGAAGTTGTTTAACTAGAATTTCCTTCTAAATTGAGGATTGGTTGCACCTGAGGATTACCCCCCTATTCTCTCCAGACCCAGTACACTATTCTTCTAGGACTGAAGGCTGGATTTGAACCATTAAGTTATGTCAGGCTCATTGCCACTTAGCAGAACACTTAACAAGGCTTGCTTAACAAGGTTTTGCAGCATCCTTTAAGCATGGCCGTAAGCATCTGACTTAACAAGGCTTGCAGAACAGGCAGGGGGACTGGAATCTGGCTTTCCAGGATTCTCTTCTTCAGCTATTAACAGGGAAGCTCCCCTTCACCCTCTCACTACAAGACCACAGCACCTCTCCAAATCAAATTTTGTGTCTCACGAATGAATGATAAGAATGAAGTCCTTATCTAGTTCACCTTCTCAGCAACCCACTATTATTCCCATAAAGCCCTGCACGGTCTCAGCCCCTCATACCTCAGGGACCGCCTCACCCTCCGCGCCTCAGAGCGATCCCTTCGGCCCACCGGCGGCGCCTTTCTGGAGGTCCCCTGGTTAAAACGGGGGCCACAATGGAGAGGGCGTTCTCGGTGGCCAGGCCATGACTTTGGAACTCCCTCCTGGAGGAAGCCCGCCTGGCCCCAGGTCTGCTGCTTTTTGCCAAGCCTGCAAGACCTAGCTGTAAGTCCAGGCCTTCGGAGACCGGGGTGGGATAGTTGGGGGTAGATTTGGGGGTTATTAAAGTATTTTTAAAATTGTTGGGGTTTTAGTGTTTTTATTGAATTTTATTGATGTGTTTTTTTGGTTTTGTAAGCCGTCCCGAGATGCCATAGGCATGAGGGGGCGACTAATAAATATAAATAAATAAATACATTTTATAGATGGGGAACTGAGGCTGAAAGATAGCACCTTGCCCAAGGACATGGCTAAGACAACAGCTTATCCACTAGGCTACACTGTGCAAGCGCACTTAGGGTACTTTCAGACATGACGCTAACCACCCTTGGTGGTTATTTATGCATGTTGCAGGGCTGTATTGGTGCCCTATGCAGCCCTGCAACATGCATAAATAACCACCAAGGGTGGTTAGCATCATGTCTGAAAGTACCCTTAGATAACATTTCATTTTTCCTTGCACTTCAGATGACAGCACGAGTTATCTGCATGAATCTTTAGGAGCCCAGATACGATGCACCCTCATTCCACTACCCACTCGTTTGCTCCCATGCGAATTTTCTGTTTAATAAACTTTCGCTCAATTTGTGTTCCT
Organism: Sphenodon punctatus; assembly: GCA_003113815.1. Classification (NCBI taxonomy): domain Eukaryota; kingdom Metazoa; phylum Chordata; class Lepidosauria; order Sphenodontia; family Sphenodontidae; genus Sphenodon; species Sphenodon punctatus. The sequence continues at coordinate 1,183,737 of QEPC01015455.1, read as the reverse complement.
TGATCACACCGTTTTCATCACCATGGTGACAAACTTGGCTCCTTGGCAACTCATCAATGATGCTGTAAATCTATGATGACTAATCCTAAAAGCCTAATTTGCAGAATTCATTTGAATATTTGAAGATGCGCAGGTCACTGCAGGGGCTGATTTAACGTTGATGGCGTATCTCTCAGAGAGATGCGTTGCTACAGGGAGCAGCACCGCCACCAAGGGCATCTTGTAACTGCAAAATTAAGTGGATTTTTAATGTGAGCTGCAAAAAATAAAGGGTCTAGAGGTATTATGCCAAGCAGCATGACTCCAAGCTAGGCACCCCAAGAAACCCAAAAGCATAGATTCAAAAGCGTAGAACTGATCAAGGCTTCCTGGCAAAACGAAGCAATGTTTTTAATTAAAATTTCACACCACAACATCACCGAAACAATATTGCACAACTGACTCTGCCTTGACAAGATTTAATTAGCTCCCCTCCCCTCCTGTTTTCATTATGTTTGGGCCATGCCATACAAAACAGCAGCAGGGAAAAGCTACTGGAGTTTCGCAGGCAACACTTCTCCTCCAGAATCAGCAGCCGTCATTACAGAATTTACCCAGCAGCTGCTAATTGGAGAGCCGTCGGGGGTTCAGAGGCTCAATCCAGACATAGAGCCTTGCAAGGGGAACTGGCTAGAGGACAGCTACCGTTTTGGTCAACATTGTCAACTGAACCATAGACTTTCTGAGATAGAAGCTTGAGTTGAAGAGCCATGTCATACGCACGGATGACTATGATCACTGACAACTACACACTGGTCACTAGGGTTACCATCCTGCCGGACTTGGCCGAGGGTCTCGCAGTTCTGATACAGCCTCTCTCAGCTCCATGTGAAGCTCTTATTTCCATGGGGGTATGCAGGGACACTGCTAGAATTTTCTTTGGAGGCAAGGGGGCCTCCACATCAGCAAGGGACAGGTCAAAGAGGCTCTGGTACCCACTTCCCTGACACAGCAGCGCCTTTGTGGAGCATCGTGACATCATGATGCGCTGAAGAGGGCATGGCCACATCAGGAATGGTGGGAGAGTCTCTTTGCCCCGCCCCTTTCAGGGCTTTATGACATCAAGCCCAAGCCCCCCCCCGATGGCCATGTTGGAAAGGGACAGGAGAGATTCTGCCCCTACCTTTTTGGCATGGCCCCTTCTCCTTTCCACGACAAAGCTTCAGAGAAGCTGGCAACCCTATGGCTCATTAATCACTTACTTACACACGTCCTGTGGGAAAAGGAAGTTCATCCCAAGCCTCTGAGACCTACAGAAGATTGAATCTCAGACAGGGCCTCTTATATGTACTGGTGTATTTGTTTTTGTTTGGTGTTAATGTGTTATAGATGTTCCGGTTGTGATTTTTGCTTCTGCAATGGCCAAAGGCCACACAAATAAACGTTTTGATTTTCATTTGATTTGACAGGGCCTCACTTTTGCGATGGCTGCCATCTTGGTTGACAGAGTGGCACTAGAAAGGACTACAACAGCAACGGTGAGTTGATCCTGCCAACCCCTCCGCCCTCCACTTGACTCCCACTCCCAGTGCTGGTAGAGGCAGCATTGAGGAGTGAGTGCTGCTCTCTCTGCTCCCACCGAGCATGTGCTGCTCAGAAATGGTGCTAGAGGAAGAGACCGCAGCGAATGCTGCTTGGAGATGCAGTCACCAGCTGCTTCCATTGCCCAGGCTCCCGACCCAGTTTTTGTGCTCAAAGGGGGACAAAGTAACCACTACCCCACCCCACCCATTGAAAAAGGGAGGCCACCTTCCTCTAAGTGGACGCCAGGGATTGAAACGTGGACACCCCAGCTAGCAGCTTTGTATCTTTGGTGGACCAGAGGGGGCACACAATGTACACCGACTACCTAAGCAAAATACTTTCCCAGCCTCATGATAAGGTGACCCTTTGTGGGCCACACTCATCCTCCTCCTCGCTTCCCATCCTGCAAACTCTTCCCTGAAGCCAGCTGACTCCCATGGAACTTTGCCCAGGCACTGCAATCTGCCTGCACGGAATAACTCAGATAGGATCAGGGCCTTCTGTCTGCAACCGTTTGCAGTCATTCGGCAGCGGGCGGTGCTAAACATTCATGGCCACGATCTCAGCTCATGCACCGGTGATGTCAGTGTGGGACGAGAGCCAAAGCAAGTACATTGCTAGAACCAGACTGACGCGGCACTGGGCAAGCTGCTGTCTTTTTGCCTCCATTGCTTCTGTGTTCCCCCTTCCAGAACGGTCCGTAACTTGCTATTTAACCCAGGGAAGCGGAAGTATATTGTGTTAGTGGGCTCTGCTCACAGACAGTCGCAGAAATCACTTAGCTTCATGGCCGGCCTTAAGATTTGCGGAGGCCAGAGAGAAGATAAAATGTAGGGCCCCTGGGGGCACCCTCTGCGGTGGCCTGAGGGTAGTCATGCTTGGGACCCCACTGAGAGGGAGGAGTGCCCCCACAACCTGTCCTGGTGAAAATAGAGGCCAATGCTGGGTCCCCAGAAAGAGCGGGGCCCGGGGCGGCTGCCCCAGGTTGCCGAATGGTAAGGCCGGCCCTGCTTAGTGCGAATTCCTTCCTTCTCTCTCCCTCTGAAAAGAGGGCCTGGAGAAAGGATCAGAAGGATACAGGTTACGGTTGCCACCTTCTTACAAACCTCCTCTTCCTGACAAGGGTACATCCCCTTTGGGGTGTCACAACACTGCAATGCTTTGAAGGGGTGGAGCCACACCTAGGCCGTGTCTCAAAACACCCAGGATTCGCCTGGCGCCTCTGTTTCCAGTGGCACCCGGGTCACTTCCGGTTCATGGAGGAGCATCTACCCCCAAAAGGGTTTCACCAAACCGCAGCTTTAAACTGTGGGAGAACTCCTGCGTGTTTAAAAAGGCCCTCAGTTCCCCATCTATAAAATGGGAAGAACCACCCCCCCTCTCTCATAAAGGGGGTGGGGCAAAGGACTCTCCCGCCCCTTTTTGTGGTGAGCATGACCACACCCCTTTGGAGCATCATGATATCATCATACTCCACAGGAGTATGGGCAAGCCAGAAAAGGGTGGGAAACTCCATTTGTCCTACCATCCTTCGGATGTGACACCACTTATCTATCTGCCAGAGAATAAAAGTTCCCGGCGTTCTCTAGCTGCTCATGGATAACCTGGGGAAATCAGGAGCCAGAGCCTGGAGTTGATGGGTCAAGGCCCTGAAGACTCTTAAGCGTAGACTTCCTATTTCAAGAAAGGTCTATCACTAAGCAGCCTTCTGTAGCTTTTAGCTGTTATTACACATTATTAATCAATATTCCTATTTTGTTAGCTTCAAAAGGCCCCAGACAAAGAAGGAACGCAGAGAGATTATGCGGTTTGCCCACCTTAGCACACAGTCTATGATAGCGCAAGGAACTGGCTGGTGATCTGCTGCATCTTAGCCCCCGTGCCAAACCCCAAATGTTCGCTTCCCATTTTTAAAAATGGGCATTCTTCACTTAATATGCTTAATATTCTGGCGATAGGCTAGGTAAACTCTGGGCTGGCAGAGATAAGTCCAAACCTTGGCACGATTGTTGTTTACTAAAATCCCAACTTCAATTCTTAGAGATTTGGGTTTTGTGTGTGGGGGTTTTTTTTTTTTAGAAAGGACGAGTACGTTGTACCAAGTGTGGTTGAAGCATTTGACAACCTCCCTGAAAGGTTGTGAGCTCAAGTCCTGCTTGGTCTCACACTGGATAGCCAACTCCCGCCTCCCCAGCTGTAAATGTGTACCTGAACCCCGGGATTAGTGGCTGGAGGAAATATGCTTGGATAATGGATACGGTGCATCATTCTCTCACGTTACGAAAACTGGCACACACTAACCTCATCAGTTTAATGGGTCTCCCAACGTGGGATGGACTTTGATTTTCTGACTTGACCCTCCATTTTATTCAAGGACCCATGTTTGCTGCATTTTCCCGATTAACGTCAAAAGGGAAAATGCATTGAGCACAAGTCCCTGATTATATTTACACGTGGCCTGCTGAATCCAATGCTACAGAGCCAGGGCAGTCTGTCTCATAGGCAAGGTGTTCAACTTGGACCTTGGAGATCAGAATTCAAACTCTGTCTTAGCCATGAACTCGCTAGATGGCACTGGGCAAGTCACTCTCGGGGGTCTTTTTAAATGTGTGGAATTTCTCCAGCAGTTTAAAGCTGTGACTCGGGGAAACGCCCACTGGGGGGGAGAGGGGTGGTGTTTAGACGCTCCTCTGTGAAATGGAAGTCGCCCGGGCACCATTAGAAACAGCGGCGCTGGGTGACTCCTGGGTGTTTTGAAACGTGGCCTAGGCAAGACCCTGATAATTGAGGTCTTACCTAGGCCGTGTCTCAAAACACCAGGATTCGCCTGGTGCCTCTGTTTCCAACAGCGCTCGGGTCACTTCCGTTTCGCAGAGCATCTAAACACCCCCTTCCCCTCCACCCCCCGTGGGCGTTTCCCCGCGACACAGCTTTAAACTGCGGGAGAAATCCCACACGTTTAAGAAGGCCCTTAGTCTCCGTTCCCCATCTATAAAATAAAAAGAACCACCACCTCTCTCACAGGGTTGTTGTGAGGCTAAACTAGAGTAGGAGTGTACAGTGCCTTGAATTCTAAGACTATTCTATAAATGACTAATAGTATGTGGAAATAATTAACATTTTAAAACAGTCACATTTAAAATTAGGAAAGCCAGTTTAGAGAAGGCAAGGTCAGGCTGCCCAGAGAAGAAAAAGGTGACTAAAAATGACAGGGACCGAGGATGCTGAAAATTAGGGAGAGAAAAAAAGGACAGAATGAGAAAAACAGAAAAAGAAAAGGAGGAAAAGGCTAGAAGAGAGGATGTGGGGATTATGTAGAAATCCCGCTCTACATAAACTGCTTTTGTTTTGTTATTCCCTCAAAGTCTGCAAAAGAGGCTTTTACATGGAAGAAAAAAACCTTGGAAGGACACTCGCTAATGCTTCACTGAATTGGAAGTTATCCTGGAGTATATTTTTAGTCGACACCAAGAGACTTTATATAATGGTGATTATATAACAACACTACAGTTATGAGTATTCTGTTTGGTTAAGTAGAACAATGTTGTTGTCCTGAGAGAATTCTTTCAAACCTCCAAAAATCTCTTCCCCCATCCCCCCACACTTCGGATCCGGCACTTGAGGCGTAACGACGGCACTTTCAATCGTACAAGGTAGGCAAACCCCTACCAGAATGTAGAGCATATGCATCTCTCTATAAATCTATATGCATCTCTCTATAAATCTATGCACATCTATATCTATATATATCTATCATTGCTAAGCTTTCCCCGCACCTCTCTCCCTTTCAGCCTCAAACAGCATTAACCATTCCCAAAATAGAAAATTCCACTCAGGCTTAATCTGGAGTTTAAAGGCACAGGCTGGGATTTTGTGCAGATGCTAAAAAATAAATAAAACAAACACCTACCCCACAAATCCACGAGAGGTTTACCCTCCCTGTCCGCCCCTTTCCCTCACCCACACAAAGTTATTTTGCAGGAGTTAAAACAAAACTGCTCCCAAAGAAAGTTTATCTACTTGTTTAAAACACCCTAACAAATGTTGTTCCTTTACATGCCCCCATTGGCACATTTTTTGTGCATTGGCTGGGCAGCAGGGCCTTGTGCTGCTAGAATATATATATGGATTTTTTTAAAGCCATAAATATTTCTTTGCTGTCATTACACATCTCTGTACTTAAAAACAGCAACAAAAGCTGAACTCTGCCTCTGAACGTAAAAATAATCATAAACCCCCCCCAGCCCATTGGCATGACATATGCTCCTGCCTCGTGCAACGTACTGTTTTTTTGTTACACCAACATTGCATAGCACCTATGGCAATCGCCGTGGTGTGAGGAACTCTTTTTGCGGGTCAGTCCTTTTTCTGGCAGAGGGGCCGATTCTGAGAGCAAAGAGACACCCACGTGGCCAATAACTGGTTCTTAGCTTGTGAGGAACTAGCGCTTCATCTCATGACCCTCTCACGCACTCGCACCCCCTTCCCTTGTAACAGCACCGATGCTTCCCTGGCTGGCACTGGGTTTATAAATAAATCAAACCCTCGGCTAGATGTGAAAGGGATTCAGAGAGGCACAATGCCGGCTGTCATAGCTGGGGTGCCAAGGACTCTGAGCTGAGGCAAGAGAGGAGGTTACAGACACCGTTGCTTGGGATGCGCTGAGCAGGGGCAGAGAGAAGCAGCTTAGGCTTTTGAGGCTACTGCTAGGGGACTAACTTTTTTTTTACTGCGCTTGCCTCCATTGCCGCTAATGGGGGGGAAACGCAGTGAACGCAAGTCCCTGGCTGTTGCTACAAAGGGCAGACCTTGCTAGGAGAGAATTTCGTAAAGGATGATGACTATTCTATATTGCTCCCTGATTGGCTTGAAAAAGGCTTGGGGGCTGAGGTGCACTGGGGCCTTATTGAGTCAGGGGACCAGATTCTTAAAGTGCTTTGCCCATACTCTACCCCCTGCTTGTCTGGTTTGCATAAACATGTCCAAATTAACCTACATCAAGTGTGCCCTCAAGTTCACACAGGGCGTTCTTGGTGGCTGCTGCCCCACAACTCTAAAACTCCCTTCCTCCGAAGGTTCGCCTGAGCCTGCTCATCCTCCAAAGCAATGGAACTGTAGAAGGGCACTTACCGACGTATGCCCAGCACCTGAGGCTTCGTGTGTAGGTTGCTGCTCTCCGCCAACTTCGGTTCCCTCATAAAGGGTTCCCTTCGCTGTCTGCACCTCCATTGCCGTCTCTAGTCAGTCCCTTTCTTACAACCTAACGGGGTCCAGGACTAGTCTTCCGACCTAGCCCCACACTCCAGCCCTCCTGGGCATGCCTCCCATAGGCATAAAAGCTCATCTTGGGCAACACCTAGTCAATTTCCACCGGTTGGCTTTTCCACTCTCTCTGTCCGGCCGCCTGCAGTCAATTTCAAACAGCTGTGCTGCTTCTTGCAGCTGCCCCACTCAGCGGTCCCTTCTCCTGACCACCTGTGGCTTTCCGGCCTTCTGGTTGTTGTGAGGCCCTCCACACCACCCTGTAAGTGCAAACCCCCCCACACCCACACCCTCACAGGATCTCAACAGCTGCCTCACACCCCAGCAGCGTAACGTTTTAAAAGGCCGGACCCATCGCTGCCCGACCTCTTAAAGGATCCTTGCCCTGCGGGAACAGGGTGCTCCCTAACCTCCCGGTTACAGTAAAGCCTCTGCTGTTTAGCTGGGCATTTGGCAGGCAGGGATAGAGTCCAAGGAGGTACAGCATAAGGGATTTTAATTGGTTTTATTTACGCTTATTTATGATTTTATGTGCCGCAACCCACCCTGAGCCCTCAGGATAGGGCGGGATAATAAATTTAAAGTAGTCCATTGCCTAATTTGGAGGCTCAGGCTTGGAAAAAGCTTCTTTTTCAAAAGGAAAAAAAAGTAGGTCAGTCTCAGACTGACAGACGCTGACTCACTGGCAGTGGTGGAGGCACCAGGGAGGTGCCTGGGTCTTGTGCTGGAGGTGACTGTTGGGGATTGTGGGGTGGGGGGGGTTTCATGCTGCCTGGAGGTGGAGGCCACTCAGGTGCAGCGCAACCAAATAGCCCCTGGCATGGCCTAACTCTAAAGGGAGATGTCTGGTCATACTATTGGGGTGTACAGAGCCTTGCAGCACATCAAGGGCTACATTCTGAGCTTTGGGGAAAATCCTAGTGCTCACACCAGTGAGAAGGGCAGGGTTTGAGAGGCGGGGGAAATCTCCTTACAGTATTCCCACCACCACCACCCCCCCAACAGTCCTTGTTTAGGAGGGACAGTCCTCCTTTGGATGCTGGATTCCACTGTCCTTCTTGCAGAGCGTCAAAGTCCCTCTTTCGGGGTGGGTGGGAGAAGAGAGACAAAAAGACTGGTATTCAAACCTCAGACACCTGTCTTGTGGTTGCCTTCCTAAAACACTTGTGAGGACAATGGGGGGAAATGGGAAGACAAGAATTTAAGGGGGGTAAGAAGGAAGAGAGCTTCTGTCCTTTATATACTTGGAATGTTGGGAGGGGTGTGCATGTAAGTGTGTGAGGGGGTGGAGCCGATTCATAGAGGGGTGGAGCTTATTGGCCAAGAGGGTGTGGCTTGCCCCACTTTGGCCCCTCAAAATGTTGAGAAGCATGTTGCAAACTGACTTAACCAAGACCATGTGAGGAGACTGCAACAGGAAAGGCAAAGGCCTGGGTCTGAGGTGAAGCCCCCCCACTCCTACAATGGACCCTGAAAACAGGGAAAGAGACCAACACTCTGGAAGGAGTTGTGTGTATTCCAGGTGGGAATACATTAGAAGGCTGCTGTGTCAAGGTCTCGATTGAGGTTGGGGTAAACCGATACCCAGCGCCAACAGGGGCAGGGTAGGATGGCCATACCGCCCCTTTAAAAGAGGACACTTATGAAAAATACATGGTGCAGGGCTACACTGGAACCAATGCAACCCTGCAACATGTATTTTTCATAAGCGTCCTCTTTTAAAGGGGAGGTATGACCACCCTAGGTCAGGGTAACCCAGACACACTTCCAGCAATAGATTTCAAAGAAACTACTGCCCTCAGCTCGGAGAGAAAAACAACTGCAGAGACAAACATTCGAAGCTGAGGCAAAACAACCCCTCACTGTTCCAAGTCTGCACAGTCCTGCAGCCCCCACTGCGGCAGAGAAAGGCGCTTGGCTTCCACCGTTGTACACATCTTGGCAAAATGCAGCAGAAACCTAAACTTGTGTTAATGCCCCCTCCTAACTAGAAATGTCTCCATTCTCTGTTCGCAGGTGGAAGAGATAGGGCAAAGATGTCCTCAGTCACAAACAACTGAACATACGGGCTGAGTGCTGTTTACCAAACAGGAGATTGCAGTTGGCATTGCAGCCTCGCTGTTTTAGCAAACAGCCCGTCGGTAAACAAGACAGCAACCATGTTGAGTGCGCCTGTTTGTCTCTATGCCACGGGGCTGCTTTGAAAAGGAGCATGAAACAGGAGGCGAGGACAATAAGTAGAAGAGGAGCCAAATTAATTGCTGAGAGAGACCAGGCGAATCTCGAGGCTAGCCTCGAATGATCTTCAGGGCTTGATTCAATGAAGAAGAAACAAATTGGAACCGCAAACAGAATCTTCCGCCCAGTTACCCTGTCAGAGCAAGAAATGGAACCTAAGACAAACAAGCGGAAATGGTACGCACCTGCGGTCCTACCTCAACGCGCTTTCAGACAGACGTTCCTTTCATTTTTGCTCTCTTCAAGTCTGCGCTCAGAAACCTCGCGTGAGTAGAATTTCGACGTGCCTCCCCCGCCCACCGGAAGTCACCAGGCTGCCGTTAGAAACGGCGGCGTCAGCTGGCTCGTGCATTCTTTCGCAAGGCGGATTTGTCGGACTTTGATATCAAGGTTCGACAAATCCAGTTTTAAAAAAAGAATGTGCAAGCTGCCTGGTGCTGCTGTTTCTAACAGCAGCCTGGCGACGTCCGGTGGGGAAACGCCCACCTAAACTCTTCCCCGCGCGAGGTTTCTGAATGCAGACTTTGAAGTCGGCAAAAATTAACGTAAAAAAAAAAAAGCAGCCTTAGACAGTGGAAATGGCTGGTTGTGAACTCTGATGCAGTGGGCTCTGTGCACAGCGATCAGTGTGTATAGTACAGCTCCAGTTATCTGGATCTTACCCATCCATAGGCACAACTTGTCATCTGCAGCAACAGACTGCATCTGGATGAGCTCCACTATCTAAATCTATGGTGCAACTGCACCTTGAATACTGTGCGCAGTACTGGCTGCCCCATCACAAAAAAGATACAGGAGAAGTGGAAAAGGTACAGAGAAGGGCAATAAAACTAATCAAGGGTATGGAACGGGCTCTGTGCGAGGAGAGGCTCAATAGGTTAGGGCTCTTCAGCTTCAGAAAGAGATGACAGAGGGGACAGGATAGAAGTGCACACAATCCTGAGAGGCATGGAAGCAGAAAATAGGGAGCTGTTCTTTACCTTCTCAAATAGTCCTAGAACTAGGGAACACGAACTGGCAGCAGACTTGAAACAAAATATATTTTTTTCCACTCAACATGGAATTAGCTTGTGGAACTTGTTGCCAGAGGATGTGGTCAAGGCCAATAGCATAGTTGGATACAGTTTTATCTTAGCCAATCTGGAAAAAATAGGGTACGCTTTTGGAGGATAGGGTGACGGTCCATTAATGGTGATTAGTCTAATCGGTACGGGGATTTAACCTCTGACTGTTGTGAGCTGGATGCGAACGTCAGGGAAATGGATCACTCTGGTATGACTTGTTGGGTACTCCTCCAAAGCAACTGAAAACGGCCACGTGGAGACAGAATGCTGGGCACTGGATACCCCAAGGCTCTGGAGTCTGCACTGGCTGCCAATCGCTTTGCAGGCACAATTCAAGGTGCTGGTTTTAACATACAAAGCCCTAAATGGCCTGGGTATCTCAAAAACCGCCTCTTCCTCTACGTCCCATCGCGGCCTCTGAGGTTAGCCGAGGACACCCTCTTGCGAGTGCCAACTCCCCGTGAAGTTGCTACAATGAGGGCACACCGGGGGGGGGGGGCACGTTCTTGGTGGCTGCCCCACAATTATGGAACTCCCTCCCCTTGGGAGGTCCACCTAAGCTCAAGCTTGTTCGTCTTCTGGAGGAGGTTAAGATCTTTTTGTTTGGCCAGGCATTTGGCAGGTGGGGCTAAGGTTCAGTGGGATTGGGTAGAAGGGTTTGGGGAGTAGGATTGGTGGCTGGCAGGTGGGGGATAACGGGTGGAGTTTCCAGGGATCTTAATGTATTTTATATTTTTTGATTCCCTAAGGATGTTGTAAGCCGCCGTGAGTCTCCAAAGAAGGGTGGGGTAAAAATGTAAAATGAATAAATTAAATAAATACAAATTTTCCTGTATTTCAGTGGCCCAACCCTTGCACTGAGTGGCCAGAGAACAAGGATCATCCAGGGTCGTAGAAAGTGGTAAACATTTCACACAACACTCAGTATTGGGGGGGGGAGGGTTGTCACCACCCACTCCAAAGGAACACTGGGCGAATGACTCCATAGAAGGTTTCAGCTGTCTAAGGCAGTTATCTAGAATTTCTATAGCACTTACACTGTTCAAAGTGCTTTATAATCCTTAGAGAGTTCACTCTCCACAACAACCCTGTGAAGCTAAATCCCCCCCACCCCATTTCATCAGCAAGGATGTTCCACTTGTGGAAAAAAGTGCTTCTTCACTTTACAACAGCTCGATGTGTCCCATGAGACTCCGTTCATTACAATTCCTACCAAGCTTTGAGATCCTCACTCTGAAACCTGGTACCACGCCCAGTGTAGCAGGGGGGGGGTCTTCCCAGGGCCACACGGGGGCGCTGGGGTGTGTCATGGGGAATTAGCTCTACCCCTCTACCATGTCTATTAAGCCCGAGCCTCGGCTGAATCCCCCTCTAGGACCCAACACAGGCAGTCCAAGGGTATCCCGTTCACAGTCCTTTATTAGTACAAGCCAGTGTACACAATCCCTGGAGCTGCCGTCTCAGTCACCTCCACCCTGCAGGCCCAGGTCAGTCTCTTTCAGGCTCAGGGGCAACCTAACATCAACCCCCAAAGTTCATCCAAGCCAGGCCTCAAAGCCCCAGGCTCTGGCCAAGCCTCCCCCAGGCACGAAGCTCCCTCCCTGGCACAGCCTCTCCTCAGTACCTGGTTCTCCTCTTCAGCACCCTGGAGAGCGCGACAGCCTTGTCAGGGCAATGCAGTCCCTTCAGCTCCCAGGCAGAGACTGCTTTCTCTCTCAGTCCTGCAGCCTCTTATACAGGCAGAGTGGGCGTGGCCAGGCTTCCCCTCCTGAGTCTTAAAGGGCCAGCATCCTGCCCACTCTGTGTCAGGGTTTCTAAGCCTGTGTCCTGCTCAGGCGGGTTTCTTGGCATGGGCTGACGTTCCCATGCCCATGTGCATGCGCACAGCCCATTGGCTGGTGCCCTCAGCCTCTTCTTAAAGGGGCAGCAGCCGCACAGGACTGCTCCCTGCTTCCCTCCCAGGAAGACAGGACCTCCACAATAGCCAAGATCTTCTATGAAAAGAAACTATCCATTCACTGTACTTATGGCCCTGTCGTATTTAGCATAAGAAGCTAAAATGTATTTAACTTGCATAAATGAAATGCAATACATTGAAACAAACAAAACAAAAAACAAAGCCCCTGAGAGAAACAGCTGCATAAAAAAAAAATAGATCTGCAAAGATGTGAACTATTAATCAAAACAGACACTTTGAAAGATGGAGTAGCAAAAACTCTAATGATCAGCTCCTGGCATCTAGCTAAGACGAAAGGGAGGCTTCATTTCAATAATGTGTATTTTTAAACTGGCTACAGCTGCTGAAAGTATCAGGGCACAACAGAACTAGGTTTATAAGTTATTTGATACGTTACCTTGGTGGGGAAAGTATATAAAGTAAAGTTGAAATGATGATTCAAGGCAAATCCCAAATTTGTCCAAAATACCCGAGACTCAGCCTCCCTCCGCATGATGTGGAAACTTACTAGGTTTCCACCATATGCGTTTGTTCCTGTTTGGAAATTCCTTTCAGCAGGCATTTTAGGTACTTTCTGTACATACTGGCATATTTGGCAGGAAACGAAAGCAGGCACTGTACAGACAGAACAGACATGGCAGGTCCAGCAGCGCTGCCTCCTCCCTTCCCCTCCCTCCTCCCAGTTTGGGCAAAGAGCCGAGGACTTAAAGGCGAAAAAAGCATAGGGCCAAGAGATGGGAAAGTGCCAGCATCATAACACAAAAGTACCGAAAAGTCACGGAAAAGGACAGATTGCTGAAAGATGAGGTTGCAAAAAATTGCCATCTGCCATCTAGAAAGCAACAATCATGAAACACATCCTGGAGTCAAACATTCTGTTGAATATTCAGCAAAGCTCCCGGCGTGATAGGATTTTCCTGTTGATACAGGAACAACTAATTTTGATCCAGCACTAATATAATACAAGTTATCTGACCATTTGAAATCATTACTAAGCTTTGATTTATATTTACAACTTTTTAAAATAGGCTTGAGTAAAACAGAGTCTTTCCCCCCACCCTTATCCCCCCAATGAAAACTGTTTGCTCTCTCCTCTGATGGAGCCGTGATATTTGCATTATTAGGGAGCGTTAATTGGTTGATGCAACAGAAGAGCAAATGTTTAAAGACTGAGGGAAACACCGCTGCATGGAAAACTAAGCTACTAAAAGGTTTTCAAATGGGCCTGTCTGATAAAAGTGATCAATGGATACAAGCCAATGAGTGAACAGAGCTAATCTAATGCCAGTTTATCACTAACCTTGTAATTTGCCACAGATTTGTTATGTGTGAACGCTTCTACCATCCGATAAATACATGGTGATCTGGGTAAGAGATATCCTGGGTAATACGTGGGGCATTCAAAGGCAGTGGATACACCATTGGGGGGGGGACTATCTATATTGGATTCATCAGATACCGATAATTATGGATTTTTAACATTGGCAGGTTTACCGGATTATTTTTTTTTACATCGACACCGTTTAGCAATGGCCGCAATATAAAAAAACTGATAAAATCTGCAATGCTGAAAATCCATTATTCCAATAAATCCTATATCAGGAGATCCGATACTGGTAAATCCAATACCCAGTAATCCCCCTGGAGTCCCACCCCTACTTTCCAGCTCTATCACATGGTACCTTCTACAACTTTTTGGTGGCCTGAAAATGACCCTGTGTGAAAGTACCCATACAACCAGACACTATTTCCCACCCCCTAACTGTACACACCCAACGTCTCCAGACCCAAGACTATCTAGCAATGGCAGAACTTCCTCAAGACGACACCAATCCTGAGAATTTAAACTCCCTCCACCAAACCCCCCCCCCAAAAAAAACAAAAAAAAACCCAACTAATTTCTTTAACTGTGATGTAGCTCATTGTGTTGCGAGGCACAATGTGCTACGTGTGGCATGAAAGGGGCTATAGAAGTGGACAGAGTTTGTGAACTAAGCCATTGTGTTTACAGTTAGTGTCGCATGATCTATTTGGAGTAAACAAGCCTGGATTCCTCCTGAAGTGGATTTGCTCAATGGAGATTATCTACCTCTGCAATGCCTTCTTATTTTCCAAAGAAGTTATCAACCAGCGGTTCCAAATTTTTGCCTTCAAGACCTTATTTTGAGACTCGGACTCTATTCACACAAAAAAAACTAAACTCATTTTATTAAGACAAAGTAATTTTCCAGTCTTTACAAGCCAGTCTCGTAAAGGTTGTAGACACCACGAGTTCCAGTAGCCTGGAAGATACAATATAAGGCTGTGATGGTTTCCTCAAGACCAGACAGCACCCCTCCCAGATAGTATGGTTTCTGTCCTCTGGGGTAAAGGCCCTTGCGCTCAACACATCTAAACAAGGTCCAATAAACTTTATAACAGGGGCCAGGTTCAGAGAGGACTTCTCATAAATCGATGAGGATCCCCAAATTGGAGAAGAAGATACCCACCTCCTTCATTTGGGCTGCCAGGGTCTTGGCCGACCAAATCCTAAAGAGCCAGTCATCCAGATACGGATATACAGAGAAATCTCTCTTATGGATGGTCGCTGCCACCAAGGCCAGAAGGTTCATGAAGACCCTGGGCGAGGTGGAGAACCTGACGGGAAGCATCATGAACTGGTAATGTGCCCCTTCCAGGGTAAAATTTGATTCAATCAACCAATCGCACAAGTATTTGCGGGACACCAGGTGAATGGTAATATGAAAGCAGGCATCTTTCATATCCAGAGTGGTGAACACATTTCCCGCCCTGAGAAACAGGATAGTGTGAGACAAGGCCGCCATACGGAACTTGTAATGGTGATTATATTTATTCAGAGTCCGTGAATTAAGAAGAGGCCGGACACCCTCTGGCTTCTTTGGCACCAGAAAATAAGGGAAGTAAAAACCCTAGCCCCACATGTTCTGTGGGACTGGTTCTATGGCCTTCTCAGCCAACAACTGCTGGATCTCTGCCCACAACCTCTACATCCCCTCGGGCCTTGGGGTGTATCAGTCTGTCCACTGGCTGTGAGGCAAACTGGAGGATGGTGTAGCCATCCACAATAGCGGTCAGTCAGAGATGATGGCTCTCAAAGCAGCCGCATAAGGCTGCAGTCTATTCCCAAAGGAGGGAACCTCAAGGGTGGCCTGATTGGGCACAGTCCCCATACTAAAAGCGCTTCTTTTCAGGAGCAGCCTCCTGGGTCGTGGACATCGAACTTCCACCTCAGGTGGAACCCTTCCACTGGAGGGGTCCTTGGATAGCTCACCTGCCCCTTGGAACAAGTACAGAGCCAGGGGGGGGGCCCTGAAAGGCTGGTCTGCTCGGCTGATGCTGGGCTGCTGGAGCTGCCCCCGCATCCTCCCCCCGGATACTTGGGATCAAGTTGAGACCACTGCCACCTTCAATCCGATACACTTAGCCATGTTCTGGTTGGACTTGAGACGTCACCGCTCCTGAATTGTGATGGCAGAGAACAAATCCCATTTATCAAAAGGCAGGTTCTAAACCACATACTGAAGCACAACCGGGTATGGTGCGTACTGGTGACACTTGCCGCCATTCCTCAAGCCCCAGAGAAGGCAACGTCATGACACCCTTGTCGGATGCCTAGAGCGCTCAACGCCATCCCCACCAGATGTTTCCAGATGTTCCTTGGCATCTCCCTCTGGAAAAGCTGGCACCAGCGGCTGCACCATGACCCAGAGGGTATAATTAAAATGGCCCACGAGGACCAAATAATTTCCCACCTGTATGTCTAGGGAAGCCAGTGAATGTACCCTGTGCCCCAGTGGATCTATGCACTTCCCCTCCTTATCTGGGAGCTTCCCTCACTTAGGCTGCTCTGCCACCACCGTGGCAATTTGATGCTGGATAGGTCACCAACTACTTGTGCCGCACCCCAGGAGCTGGATGCATTCTGAGTGCCTTAGAACCAACTGCGCCCAAGCTGACTGAAGATGTCCTTGACCACGGGCTCCAAGAACAGCTCAGCCAGGGTACAGCTAAATGCTCTCTGCCCCGTAGTCCACATGCCAAATAGGTGCTATGGCTCTTTTGTGTCTGGGTTACCCAAGAGCATCCTCTCTGTAGAGGCCATCCGCACCAGGAGGTCCTGGAAGGAGTGGAAGTCTGATGGGGGTGAGAGGGTGGAATAACCCAGTTCTCGGGCCAGGGAAGCCTCCCAACGCATGTACACTCCAGGCACCAGCCAATCCTCCTGCAGTAGAGCCTCCAGCATGCCAGGCAGCCCTGGCACAGCACCCATCGGGTCCCATGCCGAGTGGTATCCCTGGGTCCTGCTCCAGGTCCTGGAGAGAACAGCCCAAGTGCACCACTACATATTGAAGTGTGGACTTCCAGACCTCAGGCACCCTTGGTGTCGAGGGTCCCCAGAAGCCGGTCTCGACGGTATTGACAATGGTGCTGAAGAGAGCACTGGAAGCGGTTGCTGCCTCAGTGCCGAAGGTTGGGCCCGACAGGTGCGCACCAAGTACCTTGGCTATAAAATGCTCACTGAGCAGAGTCAGGAGGTACGCGAGCAGAGTGAACGTCTCCCAAGGGTCAGTGTCAAGGAGCAGCTCCTCTGGGTCAAGAAAGCCCCTTGGGTTGCCTGGCAATTCAGCCTCAATGACATCATCCAGGGCTGGTAAGACCTCCAGCAAAAACTCGAGCATTGGGGTCCTCTTTTGTTGATGCTTCTTTCCATGCCAATCTGGCTCTGGAGAGCGCTCTTGATGTGGAGGGACCTTCCTCAGCACAGGGAGAGACAGTCCCAACCAGGCAAAGTCCCGGGAATGCTCTGGCCCTGTAGAGTCCGTGCTGGCTTTGACCCCTTTGGTACCAAGGTGATCTGGGCCCGATGGCACCTCCCGCCAGGACACAGGCCATAGCGGAAGGTTTTGGGAGCTGTTCACAGCGATCCTCCAAGTCCAACTGTCTCAGGACCTGCTCCGTGATGGACACGGCCCAGACCATAAGGTGTTCTGCCAGCCAGCGGGCTCTGTCCTTTCGAGCATGGGGACTGAACCCCCAACAAATCATACACGCTGCAGTGTTATGTTCAGCACATAGACAGAATAGGCACTGGTCATGGGCGTCAGAATCTGGTTATCTTCTCTGCGCAGAGGTGCAGCGTCAAAAGTCCTTCACTCCAACTTTCATGCACAACTTTTTTTTCCACTGCTTGTGCTGCTACTGAGCCCCATGATAGTGGGAAAGAAATGAACTGGAGGGGATGGCTGGGGTGGGGCTATATATACACCCCGAGGGAGCGACATCAGACCAATGAAAAATTAAAGGAAAAGAAATTTCTATGATCCGAATTGGGTGCTAGCTGGCACCCAATTCTATAGTGAGATTTGGTGAGAGGATAACGAAGGCGGCGGCATACTTATGTGTGTGTGTGTGAAAGCAATCTCACTCAAACGTCTGCCGATACAGTCAGCATCTTATAAGACAAAATCGCTCGTGATCGGTGACACTGGTGTGAGACACGCTCTGGTTTTCCTCAAGCTATTCATGTTTAAGATGCAATTAGAACAAAGGGGGAGAAAATAGCCTTGGCAGAATATTTCTCAGGCCATTAGTTTAAAGAATTTTCCACACAATTTATCTCGGCATTTATAAGTACAAGGGCGTTCATTTTCATCACGCGCCTTCCCCACTTGGCTAAGCAATAGCCATTTCAGACACGGCCGCGGTGGTCACTTATTTAGCATGCTCCGGTGATCCAGGCTCCAATCCTCGCACCTGAGGAAAGACCGTCAGGGGAAAGCGATGCCAACAAAGCGTCTTGTTTTATTCCCCTCCATGGGAGAAGGCTACATTCATCATATTTGCTAATCCTGCAAGAGTTTTTCACTTTAGCCAAACTGTTGAAGAACTACAAACCAGGGTAAAAACTGCCAACAATAGATTTAGTGACATAATTAATCTTCATAGAAATTATTTTGAAGCCAGCAGGAGAACCAGGCAATCTACTAGAAACCCTCCTGATGGCATCGGCTTTTCAGGCTGGAGATCCTCCCCACTGGCTCCCAGCTCTGGGACCCCTCACCAACTTACTGGTCTCGGGAGTGGGGAGGTGCACTCCCTGCCCCGCTGGAGGAGTTCTCCTAGCCACTCTCCTCCCTGGGGTGCCAGCCCCAGAGATGATCTCAGAGAGGCTGGTCCCCCTCCTCCACACTGTGATCTACTGGAGGCTAGCTCAGGATCCACTAGCGCATCGTGCTCTACCTCTTGGGTGCCCCCTGCTGTATCTATTCAGCAACAGGCAACACCATCAGTTCATTAATGGATAATCCTTTTAGACAGCATATTTGGGTATGGCAAACAGCTATGGATACGTTTATTTTCATTGTGGTGATGTGTAAATGAAGAGCTAGAACAGGTAGTGGATTTATGAGTATTATTTGTACGTCGGGCCTTCAGGCACCCAAACGAATTTGTGGCTGAAAACAGGTACTTGCATACCCAATGCTTTTGGGTAGTCCGTTTCCGTTATTTTGTGTTTCTGGTTTGGTGGTGTCTTGGCCACTTCAGTTGTTCCATTTTTGCCAACTGTGCATGCACAACAGTGCAAACATTGCTGAAATGGTGTAACTGGAATACCAAAAGGGTGGAAATACAGTGGAGTCTGCTTAAATTGAATTTCTCCTGGTATGTAAAAATGTTCGACTTATCAGAAATTTTGCTTAAGCAGACCTTAAGGAAATGGCTCCGATGATGGAGAAAACTGATGCTCAGATTAAAGGAGCCCCAGATTTCTCTGTCTCCAGCCCACTCCTCACTCCCCAAAACAGACAGTAGGGCAGATCTCTCTCCCACCTCCGCCAAGAAATCATTAATACACTCAAAGACCATGATTTCTTTAGCTGGGTGAGTATACTCCATGCACCTTAAAAAGTTGAGTTATCATGGTACAAATTTAGATTTATCCAACTCAAGCAGGAATACATTTGACAGACGTTCTGGGAAAAACAAATGTATTCAACTTACCCCAGAAGTTCAAGTTGTGTAAGTTGAAGTGGATTCTACTGTACTCAAACTGAAAATCCTCAAACGCAAAAGAAGACAAAACAGAATAACCAAAACAGATACATGACAGAGCGTGAAAGGATATTGGTTATTACCCAAGCTGCCATTTTAAATTCAGGTAGTGCATATTCAATGGCTTAACCCATTCTTTTGACTCCTTGTTTCAGTTATAAGTAAGTAGTTGGGGTGGGGTGGGGGTTGGTTTTAGTTTAAGGGTATTGGGTTTGTTTCTTTCTGGCCTCTATTATTGTCAGTTTTAATGTGTTTTATTGAATGTTTTAATAGGTTTTATATTGTATTTCTATGTTGTCAACTGCCCTGGGCTGCCATTTGGCAGGGAGGGGCGGTATAGAAGAAATATTAATTAATTAATTAATTAATTAATTAAATTTATTGTTTTTGGTTCTCCAGTTAACGCAGGAGGATCCCAGACTGTGTGTCGGGAAGCCAAGTGGTATGGAAAAGGATGGGATATAAATTCAAAATAGTAATTGTAATAAATAATAATAAATACATAATAATAATAATAATACAGCTTGCTTTCAGACAGACACTCCAGCTAGCCATCAAGTCCCAGAACCCATCCCAGAACATTTGGTCAACTCCATTTGAAGAAGCTCTCTCTCTCTCTCTTTGCAACTACAGGGAATAAACCAACCTACATAACCTTATAAGAGAGTTCAGTCCCGCCACAGTAAGCGCGGTCAGCTTCCCTTCCCTCATTCTCTCACTAAGATGTTTAGAAGTAAACCCGTAAACCGATAAAGACACACCGTGTCCCAAACTTGAGAAGAGGGGAAAGAAAGTGAAAGAGGAAATAAATACAATTACTCAGCTAACATATCCGCCACAGTCATTATTGACACAGCCCCTCAGGAAAACCATTCAAAATACAAGGGATCGATACATGCCAATCACAGCAGTCACTGCACTAGATGCCACCATAGAAACTGTGGTGGTGAAACCAACAGAGGAACTCCCACAAATAATACATAATGGACAAAGACATTCAATCAGCTGTGGGTGCTCAAAGAACAACTGCTCTGTTCCTGAACTCTCAATCATTATCTTGAAAGGGAACCTGGACAACAACTTGGAAAGGCCGGCCTGGCAATGAAAACTCATTGGATACCAAAAGCATTGGACTAAATAAAGATTTGGGCTTCCCAAGCCAGGAGAGAAATGTAAAAACAAAACAAAACAGCCTGCTGAATACACTTAAACTGGCTGCATACACCACGTTGCATTTAAATGTTTTGAAATGCCAACTATTTTTCTTCCTTGAATTTCTTTTTCTACAGCCCCCTCCATAGTGTTTGCTAGTATGAATCCTCCAAGTTATAATGAGCCGAGTCAGACCAACAGTCCATCTTAGCCCAGTATTGTCACAACCTGACACACCAGCAGAGGTTCGAAGCCAGAGGCCTCATCCAGGCATACTACCAGAGATCTCGAATTAGAGATGCTGGGGATTGAACTTGGGACCTTATACATGCAAAGTATGCGCTCTACAGCCTGAGCCATGGCCCACCCATAGCTATTTGATTACCCATTTCCCCTCCCTGTATTTAAAGGTTTAAAATGGGTATGACTGTTTTTTAAAAAAACCTAACTGCTTCCTCCCAAGTAATTGTTTTCATACATAGACACCTGTCTTGTGCTGCTCAGTCTATAGCTCTGACTTTTTACTTGCCTGAGGAAGGGGCCCTGTCTAGCATGACCGTTTGCATGTGTTTACCAACAGAAGTTGGTCCAATAACGAACTACTGTGTCTCCATCTCTTACAAATGGGACTGACAAGGCAACCATACTCTCTCTGCTAAGTCAACTAACAGACTTATTTATTAGGACAGCACCCAGAAGATTATCTTTTTTGGCTCAGTCTGCTCAACTTGGTGCGGGACACAAAAGAAAAAGTCAAGCGCTGAATTGGGGAGTCTACAGTCTAAAAGAAATAATCCCTAATCTTATGACAATCTTTAAACAAGGACAAGATTTTGCTATCCTGAAGCTATTTATTCAAATTTATAGCTAGCCCTTACCCAAAGGCTCTGGGGCAGGTATCAAAACATACATAAAACATGCACAAGATTTTTTTAAAAAAATTTAAAATCCTAAACTGTACACAAATATAAAAATGCCCCACTGAAAACCAGCTTCCCAAGCCCTGTCCCAACCTGCCAAGCGCTAGGCCAAATAAATAGGTCTTACATTGCCTTGCGGAAATGCTCATGCTTGCGTTTTGGTTAACCACCAGAGGAAGGGGGGTATTTGCAGTATCATGTCCAGCAAGAAAACATCTTGCACCATGAACATGAAGGAAGAAACGCCGTCGGCACTGCAGTCTCATGATATTTGAATCTCCGATTGTGTTTCAAAGGACGTTTCTAGCCTACAAGGTTGCAGAGCCAAGCTTGAAAATATGCCCAGAAGGTACCCTAAAATCTCAGGACAAGGGCCAAAAACAGGACGTGCCAATTGTGTGGCCACACAAGGCCCTATGCACCGAGGACTGCCTCAATAAGTGGGGCACGTAAGTACACTAGAAACCACAACGTGTGCATAACATATGGGCCCATAGGGTCAGCGATGTAGGGAGCACCCAGCCCCTGATGGGAGTATTGTATGTTTAACTGATGACACCAACAGTTTCCTTTTTCTAATGGGTGAGTCCGTGTGTATCAACCATTCCTGAGGTAGCAGGGGGTCCACACCCCATTTCTTCCCTGGATGGCCCCAACTTCCCTGGATTCGGCCCTGCTCAGAATCCAGAAGAAAAATGCTGCTACTTTTAAGCCAATTTTGCAATTTTTGAAAGCCAACCTCATGGCGTTCTTGAGTCAATTTCTGAAGTGTGAAGGGGGCGGGGAGGAATACAGTACACCAGTTATGTTAATAATAAACAAATAGGATTTTTTGCAAACTTAAACTAAGGAAGAAGCTGAAAGCCGTTTTTATTTCACATCAGAGCAGGGCCTTCTTATCCAAAAATCAGTCCACGTTCTCAGACAGGTGACACAGCTCATCTTCCTTTCAACTCAATTTTAAAAGTGGCTCCAATTCACATGGACCCTTTAATAAATTTTGTATACTTTGGACGGGATTAGAGACATCCCTTTGACAAGCGGACCCTAACCGTTGCTACCTGTTTAGTTTCACCCTGACAGCCCACAATTTAGGGCTCTTTGCCTGGTGTCTGGGTTGGCAAAGGACCTTAACACCAGATATATGGTCATTGCTGTCTGTTTTATAGAGCTTTGGGGTGTCCGATCTGTGTGAAGCTGTGGTGTTTGGAAATAAGGGACATTTTAAAAGCCCAGAGAACTTGCATAAACTTACATAAAGATGTAAATGTTAAGCCAACCCACCCAAACGTAATATGGTGGTCAAGACTGAACTCCTCATCTTTCCCCCAAGACATTCCCCTTCCCTCTCCATTTCCATTGAGGGTGTCCCCATCCAGCCTGACCCTCAGGCACGAAGCCTGGGATTCATCTTCGACTCCTCCCTCTCCTTTACGCCTCAGATCCAGGCTGTTGCCATGCCCTGTTGCTTTGCTCTGCATAATATTGCACAAATCCAACCTTGCCTTACCGCTTCCGCTGCCAAAACCCAAGTCCATGCCCTAGTCATCTCCTGCCTTGACTACTGCAGCTTCCTCCTTACCGTTCTGATCGCAACCCCTCATTCCCGTTCAGTGCTCTGCTGCCAGACTATATTCAGCCCCTCCTCTCTGCCCAACACTGGCTCTCTCTGTCTGAATGTATTCAGCACAAGCTGTTTTCCTTCTCCCTTCAAGGCTCTTCGTGGCCTTGCTTCCCTCATCTCTCCGCACTTGTTTCCTGTCACATTCCCGCCCGAGAGCTTCACTCCTCCTCTGTCCCCACCTATTCATGCTTGTGACACCCTTGCTACTCAAAATGTATTAGCCCATTTCTCCTTTGCTGCCCCTCAGGCCTGGAACTCCCCTCCCTGGATAAATTTGTTCTGCTCTCTCCCTCCCAACTTTCAAATCCCTCCTGAAAACCTACCTCTTCTGTCAGGCTTTCCCTAGCTCATCCTCAGGAGGAAGTTGCCTTCTCTTCTCTCCCTCCTTCCCACAGAATCCTTTTCTTCAGGGCTGTGCTCAGGATGGGGGGTGTGTGTGTGTGCAGATTGTGGACCTCTGCCATAGACCCATCCTCTCTCCTTGAGTGCATGCCCTCATTTCTTCCACCGAGCTCGCTCTTTCAGTGCTTGAGCATAGATCCAGGGACTGGAGGCTCCAACCACTGCTCTACGGGTGACAAGAATGTACTGCTGCCCTGAGCCTTCTTGGGAAGGGAGGGGTAAACATTGAAATAAAAACATAAGTAACTGCTTTTATTTCTTATTCTAGTCCAAATAAATAGATAAGTCCCCACCCCACCCCTTTTCAGAAACTAAATAACTGATCCACATCCATTAGAAATGGGAAAATTCAGAGGAAGGAGCAGAGTCAACTAAACAGAGGAGGAACAAGTAAATCTTTAGGATGGGAAAAAAAACACATGCATAACAAGTGGCAATTATGCAAACTCTGGTGAAAACAAACCCAGCAGAAAATTAGCAGAGCTCAGGCTTATGCAAAGCAGCAAAGATGCCTACTGCTGGATTTCCGGAGCTGCATTATGCTTGGCTGCTGTACAGGGCAATGGGATAAAGAGAAAATTGCAAAGAGATTCCCATTGCTCATGCAGCTAGGACGGTCATCAAGCTAGAACCCACTCACTGTGCTTTTGGCCTAGGTACTGTTCTCCTCGCCTTTTCCACTAGGAGTTCAAGTAAACAGGGTCTCTTCTGTGGACTTGTATAAACTATGAGTCAAGTGGCCAGACTGTGAAAGTCTGAAAGCGGGACACCAATGCTCCACTCCACTCAGCTTCCTTTCACTCAATTTGCATAAATATGTATATAAATTAAACTGCACGCACTGAAAATAGCCCACTGCCTAATTTTTAGGGTACGCTGAAAACCCCACTTAAAACAACAAGAACAAAGAACAAAGCTGTTGCACAGCTGCGGTCACATTCTGGCATCCACAGCTGCACAGAAGGCGTTCTCATGCATCGGGGGGTTGGGGCAGACGACACTCTTGGACCCATCTGATCTCACACCACCCCCTGTGGGGCGGCAGGAGCAGGTACACCCAACTCCATCTTGAGCTGTCCACCGGGATCATCTGGAAAGGAGACTGGCTTACTGGAGGCCACAGAACTAGGCCAGATGTGGGACGTCACCTTAACCATGAGGGATCCTATCACCACCTAGCAGCATCCTCTCAACTACAAACTATAAGGAGAAAGACACGGTGGGTCACCCGCAAAGGAATTAACACAGTAAGTATCCTGCAGGTAGGGCTTGTGGTATAACAACCACAAATTTTTATGGCGTAACCCCTACACCAAACGGCACTTCCCATACAATTTAAGAATTACGCACTTGAGCAAAGGTTCAAATGCAGGGCCCCAAATTAGCAGCGGCAAATGTCTTCAAGATGAATTATTTTAGCAATGGAGCCCCTGTGACAGGAATTCCCAGTTTCGAACCAGAGTCCACCTCGTCTAGCATCAGTACCCGGCACTGAAAGCTCCACCTAACAATTCAAGGCCAAGTGGCCTTTGCGTCGTAATCCCCAATTCTTACCAATGGCTTTTGCCTTCAAGCATAAAATAGGCATGGTCGTGAATCCTTCGGAGCAAGGGTTGGGAACCTCCAGCCCTTAGGCCAAATCTGGCCACTTGCTTTTATTCGGCCCCTTTCCAATTCCTGGATCTGTCCCATGGGTCCAGTCCCCAACCTTCAATCAAGCACGTGTGGAAGGAGCAAGGATGAGGAAGTGCACTTAAGGATAAGGGGATGGATCCATGGCAAAGACTCACGATATGGACCCTTCCCTTTTTCCCTATTCCCGAGTACAAGCCTTAGCCACCCGCCCCCAACTCCTACCTGGTTTGCATCGCTGGTCTTTATCCTCTAAATGGCCCATGGGACTCAGGTTATCACTTCTCATTGTTTTGTCCTATGGGAGTGTCAGAGTCAAAACCGCAAGAGGTGGCAACCCCACAGGGGAAGGAAAACATTCCCTGTCCCTCCTCTGCAGGTGAACCCCTTGCTTTTCTCCAGAGCATGGCTGGGAAAAGATCCCAGATCAGGTGGACCGCTGTTCCGGCCTGTTATGACAGACCCGGTTTTGTACCCTCAACCTTTGGTGGATATACTTACTTGTCTTGAAGTTATTTGCTCTCCGATATGGGGAATATCACAACACGAACGTAACACACCACTTTCTAGGTCCCTAAAAGAAGACTCCACTGAAAGAACTGCCTAGGATTAGCATATGGCAGGCTACCCAATGTTAGCACCTCAGATTTTGTGGTGAAATTAATATCTGTGGCAAATTATGTACCTGAGGAATTTGCCCATTTTGATTCAAGTCCAACTAAACGGTTGTAAACTGCTATCCGTTTCCCAAAACAAATGTACATTTTGGTTATTTCAGTTCTGTTATTTCAGTACTTTTTGGTTACTTCATTTTGGTTTCTTCGCTTCAGCGCAAACAGAAATAACCAGAATATCTGAATAACTTCATCTGGTGAGGAGGCCATGTCCCTTTCTTTCTGACTCAGATCTGGTCGCCAGCATCCATGTTATCGTTACCTCGAGGCTAGATTACTGCGCTACGCTCTGTTGTAGTGGTGCCCTATACACAGCGACAGTTCACCTCTGACATGTTCTACGTAGAGCTACTCTTGGTGTCTGTTTCGAAGCAGCAGCTGGTGCACAAGATGGCAGCCTAGCTCCTTTTGGGGGCGGTTCACCATGAGCACATTATGCCCCTGCGCTACAATCAGCACTGGCTCTCTATAGCTTTGGGGGCAAAATTCAAGGTGTTGGTTTTGACCTTCAAAGCCCTGAATGGCCTGGGCTCCACATATCTGAGAGACCACCTTTCCTTCCATGCTCCACTGCGACCGCTGCGGTCAGCTGGGAGCACTCTCTTGTGGGTACCACCAGCCAATCTTGTCCATACGACAGAGGCCCACAGAGAGGCATTCTCAGTTGCTGTCCCTAGGTTATGAAACTCCCTTTCCCCCAGAGGTCCATCAGACCCCAAGCATATTCTGGAAGCAGAGTAAAACCTTTCTTTCCAGCAAAGCATTTGGCAGGCAGGGTTAAAGGTTGGAGTTGGGGGGGGGGGGGGGGCTTATTTTAATGAAGTTTTTAAAGCAAGTTTTACTGTATTCCTATTTTGTGTGGTGTACCTAAACTGCCCCGAGTCCTAGAGGAAGAGCGGGATAGTAATCTGAAGAGAAAGAGAGAAAGCAGATAGACCAAGATCCGTTTTGGTGTGAATAATTATTTGGAGGGGATCTCAAAACGTGGACAATGTTGGCAAATAGATTTCAGCTCTACTCAAACTGCTGTTCTGAGTCACATGAGGAGCCACAATGAGGTCAAGGGAACCGACTGGCAAAGGATGGATTTCAAAATTGGACTTGGTGTGCCTACCGCACCATCAGATTCCAGGATATCCTTAGGCGATTGTATTTCTAGACAGCTGCACTAACAGCATTCTAAGATAACAACCGTCTCAATTAGGCAACGCGCCTAATTCAGTAGAATGTTTCCTTTGAACAAGGAACTAATATTTTGGGCCCGGTTGACACATGAGAAGGCTGGAGTTAATTCTATTTTCCATCTGTCTTTGTCAAAAGCCTTCCTATCCCTTGGTACCTGGGGTCTGAAATCATTGTGCCAGATACACAGGTCTGTCAACTGCCTTGCAAGCAACAAAAAGAAAAAAAAAAGGCAAATGTTCTTTGAGTTAATACACTTCTCTGTTTTGTCGCATTTTCTATAATTTTGTTTTACATCGGAAACCAGTCAGAGGTGTTTGAGCCGGAGGTGTATTTTTGGATATAAACAAGTGTTTGGTTGTAGGATTTTTTATATTATTTTTTAAAGCATACAAGATTTAGCTGCAGTTAAGGATTTCAGTTTCTCAGGGGGTTACATTATAACGGTGGCGCTGCCCATATGTTGCTTTTATGCCTCGCGCACTTAGTACGCAATCAGGTGTGGGTAAAAGCAAACATCCAAGTCATCTCTTCTTCCATACCATCTATCCAATTTGGAGAATGTGTTAGCATCAGGTTCCATTAATTAGAAACAGGCACATGATTTGTGCTTCGTGGTAGCTTTAAGCACTGAGCTGTACAAATCAATATGATTTGAATTCTCATCCATGACAGGGGAAAATAGTCATCTCCTTAATCTTCGCTGTTCGCAGTAGGTTATGTCTATTGTACTGTGTTCCTTAAGCTAAGGCTCCTCTTCCCAAGGCTGGCCTTAGAATTTGAGGGACCCAGGGCGAAAATAAAAGGTGGAGCCCTTGGCCCCACCCTTCCATAGCTCCACCCCTTTAAAAACTGGTAGTCTGGTGTTTGCTTACAAAGAAGTGTCAAAGGTTTTCACACACACACACACACACACACACTTTCCCCATGCACAACACACAAGCTCTCTCCCCCCTTTTCTCCCACATCTCCCCCCCTCGCCCGCAGCAGGGGGGATTCAGGGAGCATCACGGGTGGGGCGAAGGCTCCACAGAAATAACCTCAGGCCCAGCGTTCCTGAGGCCCCACAACAGGCTATCAGGACTGGCCTCCCTGCGAGGCCCCCTCTTATCTCAGGACCTGGGCAATGACCCCTATTAAACCTGCTTAATGCCGGCCCTGCCTCTTCCCAAGGCCAGAGCCAACAAATTCTAGTCAATGTAGTGCAAGGGTAGGGAAACCGCGCCCTCCCACGGGCCACTTTGAAAGTTAGTTTAAGCCTTACAGGCTGGACAGGACTTGGAGGTGGAGGTGCTTAAGCGGTCTGCTCAAGATAAAGGAAGGGGAGGGTCTTGATCATGGGTCTATGCCATGGTTCTCCCCAACCATTTTGTCGTTGTGAGCCACTTTCAAAGATTTATGGCAAGCCACAACTTTATCTCGAAAGCTAAATCATACAAATAGAGTACGTTCTAAAGTCGTAGGTAAGCAAAAAAACCAAAATAAAAATGAAGTAAAAACTAAAAATAACATTTTATAATTTTTTTTTAAATGTCTGGTCGGTTGGTTTCTAGTGTGCCTCTCTGTGTTTTTCCTAAGTGTTCTTTAAAAATATGTATAGGCAGCAACCCTAGCGCTGGGTGCATTTGAACGTTTTCGTTGCTGGCTCCAAGGCACGCTCAACACACCCACTGTCTGTCGTCACGGCGTGCCTTGGAGCCAGCAATGAAAATATTCAAATACACCCAACCTATACAAATATTTAGGGAACACTTAGGGAAAATACATGTTGCAAGCCAATGATTTGGGGACCAGTGGCTCCATCCACTGTCTTGAGTGTGTCCTCATTTTCATTCACTTCCACCTGACTTTTTTTCAGTGCCTAAGAAAGGAGACTGTATCCCTAGGGCCAGATCCATGAATCGGAAAGGGGTCAAATAAATAATAAGTCCATTGCCATATTTCACCAATGGGCTGGAGGTTCCTCACCCCTGCTCTAAAAGCCTGAGGAGCAGCCAAAACGACTGTTAGACTGTCTGCCTGTCAGATGAGATCTTACCATTGTTTTATCCTTTAGATCCGACAACAGAAAAACGTATTTGAATAAGGCCCCTTTCTCCTGAAACAGATAAAATAAAATAAAATAAAAACCCTTCCATTTCCCCTTCTCTCTCTCTCTCTCTCTCTCTCTCTCT
>QEPC01015455.1:1129891-1151821 GCA_003113815.1 Sphenodon punctatus | reverse complement strand
TACACACACACACACACACACACACACACACACACACACACACACACACACACACACACCCTGGCAGGGAACAGAGGTGCAACTCTTGATGACCCAGCTACCAGGCATTCTGGTGGCCCACGGGCAGGTTAACACTCTGGTGCTAACACAATGCAGGGGCCCTGCGGGAGGGGGATGCACTGGTGCTTCAGCGATGGACTTGCATAGGCACCACCTCCAGAAAGCAGGGCATCATCCGGCTCAGGCGGGCCCAGGGGATTTCCCCACAAAAGTAGGACAGTTTCACGTAAGGTGGGGCTGTTGGAAAGTACGTAACCTCTATTTTCAAAGATTCTGAGTGCACCACAGTCTAATGCCTTTACGCTCCTCGCCCCCCCCCCCCCTTTTGAGCTGAGTGAATCTCTCTCTCTCAAGACAGGCCTCTCGCTCTCTCTCTCTCTCTCTCTTCCTCTTCCGCCCCCCCCCCCCCCTTTGAGGCTGGAAAGCATTATCCCCACTTTAGAGAAGAGGATAGATGAGGCACAGAAGGGTAGATTTTTTTCTGTAAACAAAGCCACCACCGAAGTGTTTATTCATTATTATTATTATTATTATTATTATTATTAAATATTCATATAGCACCAGCAAAGTAACTCGTAGTTGAAATCATTAATTACAGACAGGGTCCCTGCCCCAACAGTCTCACAATCTAGCTCCCATTGGCTTTCAATTGACATTAAGCTACCATTTTTGCCACTGACATTCTACCCCAGTGACAGTAAGCGAATTGCTCAAAGTCACTCAAGAACAAGTCTAACACAACATTTCAGCATGCCAAGGCAAACTCATAACATGAGCCCCTGTCCCATCCCACCAGACTAGAAGACCAGTTCACTAGTCTTGGGATCTCGTATCTCAGGCCGTTTTCACACCACCTTCCCTGCGCATATTTTGGCTCCGCAAAAGACTGCGGGAGCCAGAATCTGCATGGGGTTCTGAAAGCCACCCACCGCCTGGTGCAGCTTTGCCGGCAAACACACACAGAGATACAGAGCTGGATTTCCTGCTCTGTATCTACACATATGTTTGCCGGCAAAGCCGCCCGGGGGACATTCAGACTGGCCAAACCCTGCACGGATTCTGGCTCCCACAGTCTCTCACAGAGCCAAAATATGCACAGAGGAGAGTGTGTGAAAGCAATCTAAGTCCTTCTGGGATTCCTGGAGGACCAGTTCACTGTTCTCTGTTCTTGGAATCTCTGGTCTCAGCCCTTTTAGGCACACTGGAGGACTAGCTCACTGGTCCTTGTCCTTAAGTTCTCAAGTCTCAGTCCTTCTACACACACATTCTAGACTCATTGTTCCCTGTCCTTGAGATGTCCAGACTTGGCCCTTCTAGGCACGCTGGAGGACCAGCTCACTGCTCCCTGTCCTTTTGATCTCTAGTCTCAGCCCCTTCTAGGCACGCTGGAGGACTTTGCTCACTCTTTGGAATGTTGCTTCTGATCCGACGCTGCTTCCAGTCGGCTCAGGTAAATGAAGATTTATTTTATTTTATTTATGTTAATTAAAAAATTTATCCTACCCCTC
This sequence comes from Sphenodon punctatus, assembly GCA_003113815.1. NCBI lineage: Eukaryota > Metazoa > Chordata > Lepidosauria > Sphenodontia > Sphenodontidae > Sphenodon > Sphenodon punctatus. The sequence continues at coordinate 1,150,253 of QEPC01015455.1, read as the reverse complement.
CTGCCCACAGGGCAGCCCGGGGCGGCGAACAATAATGTAAATGATAAAATAATAAAAACCATTTAAAACAATTTTAAAAATCACCATTGCATGTGATAAGACTTGAATAACTTTAGACATCCATAATTCAGCCTAAAATATTTCTCATAGTGATGGGGATTGTGGATCCTGGCAAGGCATGCCCAAGCAGCTGAACCTGGTTCTCTGAAGTCCCAGACTAACTCCCTTAGCCTAACTGCTTAACCATCCTTCCTTTATATATCAAGTTGAGGGCCTTGTCTCAGATGAGATCAGGATTGTGGGCAGGCAGGTATGCACATTTCCCCCCTTAAATAAATTGAATACAATTCCCTGTCTGATCTGCTCCTTCTACCCACCCACTACAGCGAACTAGTACTAATTCCTTCCCACCCTATTATCCTTCAGACGCCAGACAGAAAAACTCTGCTTACTGATTTTCAACATCGAAGTCAGCTGCAAACCCGCACTGACCCATTTAATGTTTCTTCATCTCACCAATGAATGGGCTTCCACAGTCTGAAAGGATTACGGATTTGTTTATGGTAATTAGGGGACCTAACTTGCACAAATCAGCAGATTTTTCACCTTCTGACATAAGTTTCCCTGCATTTCTACATATCTTGGCAATGGCTTACAAAATCCACAACCTCATCAAAGGAAGCAGCCCAGATTGTGGGGAGGGACGGGAGCGGAAGGGAACACCAGTGATATCTGTTGTTAGGTTACTGCTGGAGAGAACAATAAATAAAGCACAAAGTTTATTCCCACCAGAAAGAAAAGAAAAAGTTGAAGACAATAATCTGATCCTGGAACAATTTGTGAAAGATCTAATTCTACTGGCATATGAAATATTTTGCTATAAGCAGCCTTTTTTGTTTTTAATAATGCTTTCCAGACAATATTTCTCTGGACAGACACCGACACAAACGTTTATTTAAATAGCACTCGCCAAATTTTTCTAAGATTCAGCCACAACATTCCTGTGGATTCTTTTAAAAGCAGTTATTGCAGTTATTTACCATGGAGATTGTGTGGTCAAATTTAAAGCGAGATTTATGGACGTTCTACATGCAAGTGATTTAAGAAGAGCTGGTGTAACCTAGCAGATAAGCTTTGACCTGGGAGAGTCAAGTTCAAATCTGGTCTTTGCTGTGAACTCAAGGGGTGACCTTGGGCAAGTCACTATCTCTCAGCCCTTGATTCTCATCCATTATTCTTCCAATTGTTTAGGTGGAATGAAATAAGAGGGACAGCGGAGGTCTGAAGAGGAACTGGGATAACTCCTACGATGAAGGGACGGGTCCGGGAACAGGAAGCCTCCCTCTAGGAGGCACTTGAAATTTCGCTGGAGGGCGCAGGACAAAGGGAATGTCATGCCCATCTGACATAACCTCACCTCCTAAGAGGGTTGCGATGTTATGATGCTCTGCAGGGGCCGAAGGCCATGTTGCAAGGGAGGGGCGGAGCAAAGGGGCTGTTACACCCACTTTCTGATGTCACCCCACCCTTGTGAAGCATTGTGACATCATGGTGCTCCACAGGGGTGGGGCTATGTTGGAAAGGGGATGGGAAACGCCTTATGGGCTGTCCCCTTTCTGACATAGCCACTCCCCACCACCCCTGTTTCTCCAGGCTAGCCATGGGTGTTCTGAGATGATCCAGAGAAATCATGGCTTCCCCACAGAGTCCCTGAGTGAAACCCGGAGAAATTGCCACCCTACATGGATCCCAAGCTCAGCCCGCGGCTTCCAGGCAGCTTAGTATTTGGCCTGGCTTGCACTGCGGTCAGGGGTCTCCTGCTCCCTGCTGAACAATGGGACTGAGAAGATGTCAAGTGTTCCCATCCCAAAGGGAAACAGCAACCTTTCCGGAGTGCTGGCGAGTGTCAGTCGGTACTTTGTCAATTTCTGGTGATCCCACGTTTCCATCGTTTTTTCATCACTTTCCGGGACTTCATCACTTTCCGGGAATCCGCAGTCTGGGAGTGCTTCTCAATTCCCAGCTCTGCCTAGATGTGCAGTTGGGGGCTGTGGCAAGGAGCACGTTTTGCCAATTACACCTGGTGCGATGGCTTCGACCATATGTCTCCGACTCCGACCTGGCCACTATCACCCATGCTTTCATCACCTCAAGACTTGACTATTGTAACGCTCTCTACATGGGGCTACACATGGTGACGGTTCCGAGACTGCAGCTAGTGCAGAATGCGGCGGCCCATCTCCTTACGGGGACGGGCCGCCGGGAGCATATTACACCAGCGCTCCGTTCTTGCATTGGCTGCTTATAGTCTTCTGGGCCCGATTCAAAGTGTTGATGCTTACCTTTAAAGCCCTACATGGCCTGGGCCCCAATTTACCTGTGAGACCACGTCACCCCCTGGACTCTGGATCAGCCCCTGCTGTCAACCAGGGGCACCTTTCTCGAAGTCCCACAGGTGTCCTGGGAGGGGGGGGGCTACTATGGAGAGGGCGTTCTCGCTAGCCACACCAAGGCTGTGGAATTCACTCCCAGCGGAGGCATGACTGGCCCTGGATCGCCTCCCTCTTTTAGACAATCTTGCAAGACCAGGCTTTTCTGTCAGGCTTTCAACCAGTGAGACAGGTTGGGCGGGATGGTTTTGAGCTAGGGTGGGAGAGTTTTTGTTTTATGTTTATGGTTTTATGGCTTTCCCCTTAAAGTGGTTTTATATTTGTATTTGATGTGTTTTACATTTTTGTTTTAAATTGTAAGCCACCCCGAGCTGTTTTGCAGAAGTGGTGGAGTATAAAATTGTGTGATAAATAAATAAATAAATAAATAATGTACAACAGTTTTACAGCACTTTGGGCCATTTCCAGCACTTCCCTGGTGCTTAGCTAGCAAGTTTTCATCTCCACAGCCCCCGAGGGCAGGTGCAGGACGCACACGGTGCTTGGGACCAGCCCGTGGCAGCCCCATTCAATGTACAAAAAATATCAGAAAATGGCGGAAACCGCATGAAAGCCGGTAAGTTTCTGCGTTGTGCGAATCTCGGCGCCCTGAGCCTTTTTTTTTTTTAAAAGAGAAGTGCGGGATAAAGGTTTTTCGTTTCAGGTCTACTGAGCAGTTGATCCACGGGAAACAGGAGCCTCAAGATGAAAAATATGCAAATTAGACTTTCAATTATTCAAACTACGTGGTCCAGATTTATTGGGGTCAGGATATGGGAACCCTAATCGGGAAAAACCTTAAGAGTCTCCCTTCTACAAATGGCTGTTTCTGGTTTCATATTTCCTGTCCTTTTATTAGTATTCACTAATTATTTGGCAAGGCAGCAGATTGGGGAGTCAGTGTGTTCTAAGGGGCCATTCACCAACTCTCTCACAAACGCACCACTTCTCCCTGGATCTGTATTGGCTTTGTCCTGTAGCCATACCTTCACACGGCTGCCGATTCCCCTGAATTTCAATCATCCCTGCCCCTTGCCATCAGGTAACCGAGACCAAGGCATCGACCAATGGAGTTTTGACTCCTCTCATGCCTGCAGAAGGGCCCTGTGTGGCTTAAAAGCTTTCACACTCACCCTAAGGATGTGAGGGCCATCTGGCTGCGACATCTGTCACCCCATTGATCGCCAGGGTTGATTTGGCTGATCTGGCTGGCTAGGCGGGTGTCCCCTTCCTCCCTCACCACTCCATGTGTGTCCCTCCCGAAGCTGCGCGCTCGGTGGAAGAGGACGTCCTCCCAGATAGAAGGAGTACCGTTCTTTGGTCAAGGGTATACGATAGCTGCACTCACCATAATAAGTTGGTTCAGTACTCTGTCTCCATCTCTTACACTTGGGTCTAACACAACAACCACAGTCTCTCTCTTTCAGCAAGGAGCACAGGAAGTGGTAAGGGTTTCCCACACCATTAAGAACATAGGTTTGAGCCACTAGCACGCCACGGGCACATTCTGACGAACAGAACTAAGGACTTTGATTTAATTAAACTGAAGTAACGAGTCACCTTTGGCAGCGTTCAAACAAACAGAGGAAACCAGAGTAGTACTGTGACAACCCCCTTCCGCCAGCCGAGATAGAATGATTACTGAACCATGGATGCCACCCTCACACCGATAAACAGTCACACAAACAGTTACTTTGAAATAAAACAAGAAGGAGAGCAGGTACTCCTGAGTTTTCTGTGGATGTGTGTGGGAGCACAGCAGACAACCATCTAGCTCCACTCTTGACTGAGCCAGGAGGAATTTCTAAAATGGTGCGGTAGCAAACGGAGAAGAGAGTCAGAGAACAAGGTGAGAGAGAAGCAAAAGAACAGGAGGGCAGGTCGGGGGAGAAAGGTGTGTGGTGGGAAGAGGTGCCTCAGCTACCACAGACAAGAGGAATAGGGGGTGGGTTAATACTACGGATAGGACTTTCGGTTGTTTTAACTGAAAGAGGCCGAAAGTGGCCTCTTTCGGACAAAACCAAGAGATCGAGAACTGGGCCCATCTCGGTTCCCAATTCTCAGATTTTTTGTTCCCATTGAAGTCAATAGGAAGAGGGAAACCTCCTCCACCCCCACCACCCCACTCCTGGCCTCTGAGGGTGGGGATGGGGATGCATTACCCCTAACACCTCCACCCGCCGGGGCCCAATTTTACCCACTCCCCAACCCCCGGGGCCCCTGTACTAATACTTACTGATGCTGGTCCAGTCCGGAGGGTGGGGGTCACGTCTGCCAGCTGTGTCGCCACCTCCTCTACCGGTGGCCAGACCTCCTCTGCTGCTGACTGGTGGCAGGAACTGGCTCCTGCCACCAGTCAGCAGCAGAGGAGGCCCGGCCACTGATAGCGGAGCCAGCTCCTCTGCTGGGCAGCCAGGCCTTCGCTTCCTTCTTCTCGCAGGTCCTGAGCTTGAAAACGCCACTGGATGGGCCGCAGCGCAGCACACATGCATAAAATGGCTGCTGAGCCCATTCTGGCATGTGCAACCCTAATTCAAAATGGTGCCGGCTCTCCACACATGCGCAGAATGGCTGCCCTCTTCCAAAATGGCGCTGACCCTGGCAACACTATTTTGGATTAGGGCTTCACATGCACAGAATGGCCTCGGAGGTCATTTTGCGTGCTGCGCCACTGCTGATCCAGCGGCATTTTCAAACTCCAGACCTGTGAGAAGGAGGACGACGATGAAAAGGCCCAGCTACCCGGCAGAGGAGCTGGCTCTGCCGCCGGTGGCTGGGCCTCCTCTGCTGCTGACTGGTGGCCGGAGCGGGCTCCGCTGCAAGGCAGCCAGGCAGCAGAGCTGGCTCCCAACACCAGTCAGCAGTGGAGGAGGCCCAGACCACCAGTAGTGGAGCCAGTGGCCCAGCCAGCGGCCATGACCCCCACCCTCCGGATCGGACCAGCAACGGTAGTATTAGTACAAGGGTCCCGGGGGTTGGAGGGTGAGTAAAGCTGGGCCCTGGTGGGTGGTGGTGTTAGGGGTAATGGATCCCCACCTCTACCTTCAGAGCCCGGGAGTGGGGTGGTGGGATGGCCCCCCGAGCAGTTTCTCTGTGTCTCGACTCCCTATGTTGGATGGTTCTTTTTCCCATTGAGGTCAATGGAAAAGTTTCCCATTGACTTCAAGGGGAACAGAACCGAAACCGAGAGAACCGACACCAATAGGAAAACCGAGATCTGAAGGAGCTGATACCAAGAGAAACCAAAACCAAAAGTTTGCCCAGAGTCCCATCCCTAATTAATATCTTTAAGAAGCACTGAATCTAGTAATGCTCCCCACCCCACCCCGAAAAGTAAAAGAGGGTAACTAGGATTCTAGTCAGTCCAAGTGAAGTGGTTGTTACCTGAAAATGGAGCCATAAAAATAAACAAATTAGTTAATTAACACCACCATTGGCCACGCTGCACACAAAAGCAACAGCCTCTGTCACTGGCTGGCTTTCCACTTGACCAAAATGCACTCCCGCCCCCAGAAATCCATTTATTTCCTCACTATAGTATCTCCAGGATGAGACAGCAACGTCAGCAGCTCACTCCCAAGGCACGTTAGTCAGGGTTTCAAAGAGCGCTGCCGACTCCAGATGTACTAACGTTTGTTTTCCTTTCAGAGAGTATCAAAGTGAAAAAACACTCAACTAGAGAGAGAACTGAGAGACTGAGGAGAAATGCAAGCTACACCCTCGGCACAGGCATAAATCAATGTATCTCTGTCAGAAGTGACGGAACAATAGAATACTGACTTTTGGTAGTGCAGGATCTGGTCTTCCCCATATGCTTGAGGAATGGACCAATATTAGCTTCTATCCAAACCACTATGCACTGCAATGAGGATTGTACATGGCTCTCCAATTGCTCCAGGCCCTTGAGTATCTACATAGCCACCTGTCTTTACACAGGATGGCCTGTGGCCAAACTCATTGCTCATGTGGCTTCAGTGGGCATTGAGGTGCTGTGTTTTCACTGCCTTACTTGCCTACGAAAGCAAGGATTTCTCCAATTAAAAATAAAATAAATAAATAAATAAATAAATAAATAAGAAGCAGCACAACACAACCAAGAAGCGGCCCACTGGAACAAATAAGGCTCAGTGGTGAAATAATCCTGCCCGCCACCACGAGGGAATTAAAGCAAATAATTAGTCTGGAGCCAATTCATTCCATCACAATGAAGGCTTAAGGGCTTTGAACTGCAGTCATTTTCTGGAAAGAAGAGATAATGACCTCTTATTAGCCCGCGTGCCACTTCCTGCTCCTGAGGCAAACAAATGCGGAGAGGTTGTTTTTTTTCTTGCCTCTGAGCAGTTAATAACGACTACAGTTAAAGCACTAATAAGCGTGACAGTTAGAAACGGTCGCCCGAAAGTGTTGCTTCTAGAAATGGTCGCCCAAAAGTGTTGCTGCCATTGCTAGTGTTTTGCCTCCGTTTTGATCGCTGGAATAGTCCAAACAGAAGATGCTCAGAGATCTCAAAAGACATCAGTAATAACGAGCCACCCTATCCTTTGTTGCCTCTGGAGAGTTAAGAGAACCAAAGTTTCTACAATAGAACCAAAGTTTCTACAGAAGAATTTCTTCCTATTCACTTTGGGAAAAGATCAGCAATTCTACCTGATTTGGCTCACATCTGGAGAGAACATGTGAGAAACCAGCCACTTGTATTCACCAAAAATTTGTGGGGAAAAGCTCCTATATACAACTTGAGTTTGGATTCATATCCCATGTAGTTTGTTAAAGTGAGACAAGAGAAAATGCTCCCTTATTGACAGATATTTTCATGACTATCAACAGATCCAAAAATATTACTTAGAAAATCATCTTTGAGGAATAGGGGCAGTAAACTGGTTTCTGGATGGTCGCTGGCACTATGGAGCCATGGCTACACCTGGACCAAGGTTCTAAATCCAAACTCAGGACCCCTCTGTTCATCATATGCCGCTCCCCCAGCCCATCAGCTGGTTGGTCAAACTCAAAGTCCGAGCCATGGAACCCATCAATGGAAAAACAGCACTTTGTGCCTCTACAGCTTATGCCAAGCTCCAAGCAAACAGATTGTGCTCCCACCTTTGCCCATCTGCTCCAGGGATCCTACCAATGCTGTCATCCAGTTGGTTGAAGTTGGGGCAAATCTGCAAGCCTAGATTAGGGTAAAGAGCTCCCTTGTAAATATGGTTGCCATCTATTTGGTCCCACAGAGTGTGATATGGTCAATGCCTAGGGTTATCACTACTCAGGACTGAACCTAGAGTCTTATGGCTTTCAAGCATCAGCTCCTGGCTTTGGGTTAAGCCAATAATTCTCAGCATTAGCCAACTATCAACTTATATTTTACCTGCAGGGAGTTGGACGAGCATGATCACATGAAACAGAATTGAAAGATGCAGAAGATTATTATTATTATTATTATTATTAAACATTTATAAAGCGCCAGTAACAACCTGGCGCTGTACAGAACATACAATCAGCTGCGGTCCCTACCTGTGGCTTACAATCTAAAAGACAAGGAGGGGGAGACAAGGAGAGGGGACAGCGGGAGAGACATGGGAGAAGACAAACAAACATTCAGGCGGATGCGAAGTCTCAGGTGCGTGTACTTGGCTTGGTTACAAGGTGGTCGGTAGCAGCAGTCAGCAGAGGAGGGCTGACAGTAAGAGCAAGGGGAAAGACTAGAGGGCATTGGGAAAGGCAGCATGGAAAAGGTGGGTCTTGAGGAGGGATTTGAAGGAGCGGAGGGAGGAGGCGAGGCGGATGTCGGCAGGGAGGGAGTTCCAGGCATGCGGGGCAGCGAGGGAGAAGGGACGAAGGCGGTTGGGCGAGCAGGAGAAGCGAGGGAGAGCGAGGGAGGGGACAGCGGAAGAGCGGAGAGCGCGCGCAGGAGCGCGTAGGGCGATTAGGTCCGAGAGGTAAGGGGGAGCTTGGTCATGGAGATTCAGGACATATCACACCTCGTGTCCTTGTAGGGCAACTAAGGGAAGTAGGCTAAGCCTCCTTGCCCTTGGATCCTCTCTATGCATGGGCTATGGGGCTGCCCATCTACACTTAGACCCCTTTGCCACCCTCCTCCCACATCCAGCCCCTGGCTCCATCTAGCCTGCAACTACTGCCCAACTCATTTTCATGACATTAGCCCAACCAAAAACACTGCTAAATTTGCATAAAATGTACATAAACCATTCGGGCAGATATATGCAAAATTAGCACTGTCCACAGCTTTTCTCTTCAGGAGGTAATTGGCAACCCTATCAACTCCAGCAAATTTAGGAAGATGGCATGGTCTATAGCGGATAAGGCACTAGATTCGGACCCAACAGACTTGGCTGTTCTTCCTTTCCCATCCTCTTCAGGAAGTCACTTCCTTTCTCTGCACCTCTTCTGTTCCTCTCACCCTTCGTCTGCCAGGTCTGTTTAGATCAGTGACCTCTTGGCCTTTAAAAACGGGATCTGACAGCGGTACATGAAACATGCCTCCAAGCATTTCTTGTGGTCAGTTAGCAAGGAGGTTGGTGACAGTCACTACGAGTCCTTACAGGAGAGCATGTTTTTGCAGGGGACCATCCCAATAGCACCCCAAAGGGCAGAGGCAAGTGTCAGTCCTTTATGGGGAAAGCAGGCCCAAGAATCACGCTAAGGTGTGGCTGATAGAACTCACGATGAGCAGGGTGAGGTGACCCACTAGCAGGGCCTCAGCCATAAAAGGAGGAGCCACAGGGACTGGCAAGTGGAGCCAATAGGTCCTGCCTCAGGGCTGAGTGTGTGCAGCAGGGGGGCACAGCTGAATGGGCCAGGGAGCTTGTTCCAAGGCCCCACGTCACACAGGGCAACCCTGGGAACTGACTGGCAAGGAGGCCAGGCCAAAGGTCCACAGGAGTGGAGCCTCTTTTGCAGAGGAGCCACCTGGAGGAGGCGGCCTGCGAAGGGGGTTTGCCTCCATGGTAGGTAGGGGTGGGAATATCGGTATCGGATAAATCCAATACACCCGATAATCAGGTGTATCGGATTAATCTGATATTCACCGGTATCAACATACCGGATTTTTAACATTGGCCGCTTTACCAGTTTTTTTACATTACGGCCATTGAAGTAAACGGCCGCAATGTAAAAAAAAAGGTAAAGCAGCCAATGTTAAAAATCCGGTATGCTGATACCGGTAAATCCGATACTGGGGAGATCAAATCCAGTATTCTCCCCAGTGTCCCATCCCTAAGTAGGTGTGCAGTCACAGGCTTGAGAGGCTCTGATTGAGAATGGACTCAGAGCCTGGAACCCTGGAAACCGCTTAATAAAAGAGCACGTGGGGCAAGACCTAATGCTGTCTGGATGGGCCATTGGGAGCAGATCCTTCAGCAACGTAGGCCGGGCACAGGGCCGTTCTGTCCCAGGGTCCATTTCTGGTCTGGCCGAGGGGCTTTACTTATGACCCCACCTGTTAGATAAGCTGCACTACAGGGCTGTCATTGTAGCTTTCCACTCCAGAAGTCAGGGGGAAACTGCATGCGAGAGATTCTGTTTTTGTAAACGATCCAAAAAGTTTTCCTCTATTTTCTTTGGCACTTTGTGCCGAACGTTATTCACATTCCATCTGCAAAACGCCTATCACAGCAGAGCAGACAGGCTGCTTAGCGATCAAAGCAACCTTTCAGAACAGCGTGCTTGCGATTTACAAACAGAACCGTTGTACAAACACTCCAGGTTATGACAAATGGGAAAACACGAATCCTCATCCCTGCTGCCTCCCCGGCCCCGTGGTAACGAGTGATATGTATTGAGGCTCACCTAGAAACCCCTCTTCATCCACTATGATCGTGTAGTCCTCTGGTGTTTCCGTGAGACTGAAGAACTTGCATCTGTGGTGGGGGGGGAAAGAGATGGTAAGTGTGTTAGCTGATGGAGCTTTTTGTAGCTTGGTTTCCTATGGAAAGAACACTTACGTTAATAACAACAGTTTTATTTACTGAACACTGAATGGTGTTTTGGGTGCTTCAGAAAATTAATGATACACAAGAAAACCACCTAAAATCCATTTTAAAAACAGCTTTAAAAGGTAAAGGGGGGAAATACATTAAGGAAAACCAGCAGTGGATCCTCTAAAAGCACCTGGAGAATTTAAAAGTCTTCAGGTACTTTTTGAAGGAGAGGACGACAGAGCTGAGGCAAATATCCGGAAAGAGCATGTTCCACACTAGGTACCCGCCACAGCAAAGGCCTGATCACCTGCCGTCTTAAAGCAGAATGGTGGGATCCCCAAACAGTAGGTGGTATCTATAGCCAGGGTTCATACCATTCAGGAACCTGAAAACCCACAGAGCAATCTTAAATTTAATCCACTGTTCTAGAGGCAGCAAATGCAGAGAACGCAGGGAGGATGTAATATGACCATAGAACTAGAGAGATGAAAATAACTCCCAGGTTTAACAAATCCACGCACCCTGCCCTTAAACAGTATTCACAGCATCTACATCGTTCCGAAGAGATGTCCATCTACCCTATTTTTAAAGGCCTCCAGTGATGGGGCCTCCACAATATCCTGTGGCAAATTATTCCACTGCCTAACTGTCCTGGCAGTTGTAACGTCTCTCTCTCTCTCTCTCCCTCCCTCCTCTGAATAACTTTTGATTACACAAGCCAATTTTAGCCAAATTTAGTAGAGAGACAGAAGGCCCAAATGTAAATGGGCACCCCAAATTTTACAAGAATAGGTGTACCTGAAGGAGAGATATGCTTCCTTTTTGGAAATTAAAAATTGCATTGACTTGCACTGAGCATCTCCCTCCCCATGAGGAAACCAGTCATTCGTTCAGGTGGTCGTTGCATAATAATCATAAAGATATATAAAACATTATTTTATTTTATTTATTTATTTGCATTTTTTAGCCGCCCTCTCATGCCTACGGCATCTCAGGGTGGCTTACAAAAAGAATAAATTACACAACATTAAAATTCAATAAAAGGCATACAGAAAACTCCAACAATAATTAAAAACGTATTCCCCAAATACCCCACCCTCCCCTCCGAAGGCCTGGGCGAACAGCCAGGTTTTGCAAACTTGGTGGAAAGCCAGCAAGCTTGGGGCCAGACAGGCTTCTTCTGGGAGGTAGTTCCAAAGTCGCGGCACAGCCACCGAGAACACCCTCTCCATGATGGCCCCCCATTTTACACGCTGGCTTCCTGGCTCCCCTAACCCCCGGCACTGTCTTCTTCCCCCGCAGATGGATGTTGGGGATCCGGAGCAGCAACTGGAGCGGCTCAGCGGGATCAGCGGCAGCGGCTCTCGTGGTGGCAACAGCAGCAACCCCGGGCCAAATGATGCAGGTGAGTCCAGCCGCTGAAACCGCTGGCTGCTCCTTGTACCCCCCCAGGCAGCTTCCAGGTCAGGGGGTCGGGCCAGGGCACCCAGCCCAGGTGCGCTGGCTTCCTGGCTCCCCTAACCCCCGGCACTGTCTCTTTCCCTGCAGATGGATGTCGGGGATCCGGTGCGGCAACTGGAGCAGCTCAGCGGCAGCAACAGCAGCAACCACGGGCCAGATGATGAAGGCGAGTCCAGCCGCTGAAACCGTCAGCGGCTCCTTGTACCTCACCCACCCCCGGGTAGTTTCCGGGTCGGGCCAGGGCACCCAGCCCAGGTGCGCTGGCTTCCCTAACCCCCGGCACTGTCTCTTTCCCCCGCAGATCAATGTCGGGGATGCAGAGCGGCAACTGGAGCGGCTCAGCGGGATCAGCAGTGGCGGCAACAGCAGCAACCCCGGGCCAGATGATGCAGGCGAGTCCAGCCGCTGAAACCGCCGGCAGCTCCTTCTTGTACCCCCTCCCCCCGGGCAGCTTCCGGGAGGTCAGGGTGTCGGGCCAGGGTATATAAATATACAATAAAAATAACTTGATGGACAATGTATTTGTCACAAAGCTGTCATTAACCACTTAATTGTGAATAATTTCTGGAACTCTGAGCAAGGGCAAAAGACTTTGGGGAGAGAGGCATTCACCCTCCAGTCAGTCCCCCTTAACTTGCATCACTACAAAAGTAAGGATCCCCTCTCCACCAGGTTAGATCAAAGTCTTTTATGTTGTACCCTAGTGACCTTGCATCAGCATGAGACAGGCTACAGACTGCACAGATGCACTTCTGCGGAGCAGAGAGTCACCATGACAGAAACACATCAACCCTGAGCAGGTGGAAGTCTCTGTACTCAAAATCTTAGTTTGGTAAAGTGGTCCAGTTACAAAGAAAGGTAACTGAATAGCAAGGTTATTCAGTTCTGCCTGCCTGTTACCATGGGCTGCTTACACAAGTCCTCACAAGTGCTGACTAGCTTCATGTTGGATTTCATTAAGAGGGGGGTGGATGGGAGGTTTATTTATTTATTTATTTATTTATTTATTTAATAGAGTTATACCCCGCCCCTCCTGCTAAAGGTTCCATTTCTCTTGAGCAGACACCACCTTCCACTTCACTTTCCTCTTCCTCCTTGGTCGATTATGTCTTAGACCCTGGGGGAGAGAGAATTGAAACAGACTTGTGCTATAGCTATTAATAGGCCTGCACCTATCTGCTGGTTCTGGTGCTCCAGGCTGAGGCCTCTCCCACTGGCTCCCAGGTCTAGGGCACCTCACAACTGGTCTCGGGAGTCGAGAGGAGGACACCACTTTAGAGAGAGCCTTGCCTGCCGCACTGGAGTCGCTCTCCTAGCCCATCTCCTCCCCGGTAACACTCCCTGCTCTCCTCCCCAGAGGTGATCTTGGGGAGGCTGGTCCCTCTCCCCACACTGTGATCTACCGGAGACCAGCTTGTGATCTACCAGTAGCTCATGATCTACCTCATGGCTGCCCCTGCCCTAACTTCTCCTTAACTACCTAGTCTCACTCCTACAGAGGGCCACCCAATGTAATGAGGCATGTCGTGTGGGATGGATAGAAGGCAGACCTTTAATCACCTTGGTAGGTGAAACTGAATTGGAAAATACTATGTGCTGTTTATGCCACGGGTGGGAAGCCTTTGACGGCCTGCAGGTGGCTACAAATGGCCCCCAAGAGGCTCCATTCAATGTGGCCCCAGCTGCTATATGCCACTGGCAACTGGTGGCCTGGCAGCTGCCAGAAGACCACAGAGTGCTCCTGGGCTGGTGGCCACGTCCCCCACAAAGGTGATGTGACCCCACACATAAGGGAGTCACGTTCCCCTTACTTCCCACATGACAGAACACTCTGGCCCAAGGAGATCTCCAGGCGTGTGGATCTGGCTTCTGAGGGCCGGCAAAGGTTCCCCACCCCTGATTTACACCCTGGAGTCAGGAAAACACAAAATGATTGAGTGTACGGGGTCTGAACTACATGAGAATTGGAAGCTTGCATTTCTAGCCACCAGTCCGGTCACTTCGGAAACCTGGGGCCTGACTTCTTTATATTTACAGTACTCTATTATTAGGTATAATTTCTAGAGCACTTTCAATGTTCGAAGTGCTTTACAATCCTTATCCAGTTAACCCTCACAACAACCTGTCAGATAGGTCTTTACTATTTCCTTTTTATACATGGGGAACCGAGGCCATAGGAGTGGGAGTTGACCAAAGCCACCCAGTGAGCTCACAGCCAACACAGAATTTGAACCTGGGTCTCCCAAGTTGAACAACTTTGGCACTAGGTTATAGCAGTAAAAAAAAAAGAAAAAAAAAAGCCTAACACTTATTTCTTTGGCACTTCAACAAGAAGTGGGGAGCATTGCTCTTCAGAGCCCCATAGCTTGTGGCTTTAGATAAACAGAAGGGCAACAAATGGTGGCTTTTCCTGATATATATGCAGGAAGCAGCCGCTGAGAGACACGATGACTTAATCCAGACGCTATCTGCTTGCTTCTCAAAAGGCAAGCATCGTGTATGTTGCATTGCATTATTTAAGTATGCTCCCTCCTCCAATAGCAATCACCGCACAGAGCAGCACTACAACTCGCCAATCGCACTGGGCCCCTCGCAGTCTCATACGTAAAAGAAATCCAACCCTCTGGAAAGCTAAACACGCTTAGCGAGGATTAATCTCTGTCTGTAAGGGGGTGAACAGTCGTATCTTGCTGTTGCAGTTAGAACAATGGTACAGGAGTGAAATCCAACAGCAGAATACAGCGATTCTTGCAGGTTGCTCCTTACTCTGGTTCTTACGAAGCGCGGCTGAGCTGGTGATCTGGACCTACAGGGCCCGATGCTCAGGCTGTGTCTGTTTAGGCGTTTGCGCACCTGTTGCGCACCAAGCACACAGCCTGTGCATGGGCGCACACGCTGCGCACATGGTACGAAAACACTTGTGTGCGCGCACCTTGCTCGGGGTGCATAAGCAGGTACTGGATCGGCCCTCTTGGCCACAGAGGGAGAACAGGGATGAACACATTATTGAGGAAGTCATCATTGGCAGAAGATCATAGAAAGGACTACGGTGACCAAATAAATAGTAGCTGCAATGGAGTCTGGGATGCTTACGGGTGTGGCTTGAAGACCGATTGCCACAAACCGAGCATCCACACAAACGTTTACCTGAGGCTCAACTAACTCCTGTGATAAGCGGGTAACCACACACCCTTCTGGTATTACAACCGCAAGCTCTCTCACACATGATCACAAACTGCGTATGTCTCCTGCAGAGGAGTTAACCTGCGGGGTAGAGGAGATTCATCTGGGGTTAGTACTTCATGTGGACAAACCGTCAGCATGTTTTTACACAAACCATGGAAGAAGGGATGAGGGGTAAAGCACTCTGGTGGTAAAGCTACCCCATGTTAGTTTACTTGAAGTAAAACAATTCCTACAATAAATTCTTATGGGGTGTCTGAGGATAAATTACCTCCTAGAGACAGTCAGGCAATGAGGGTGGTCAGAAAAACGACATGTGCTGACATAACTCCCAGGAGTAAATGCTACGCGCTATGCCAAGAGTCCATTTGAGGAGTGAAAGTGCTCTGACCGAATTCCTTTGAAGAGCAGATGCAGTCCCACAAACAGGTTTTGCCACTCCTCACCAGCTGAAGAACATTGAATCGGAACTGGCCTCTTCAGTTTAAGAAGAGTGGGTGTCCAACACTTGAAAATTAAGCTCTAGTCAGATGTGGGGAATCTTTGGCCTGTAGACTTAAGTCAAGCCCGTGGATGCTTTGGTATTTTTGTTTGTTTTGTTCCGTTTTTTATTTGGTACCTTTCAATTCCAGGATCTGGCCCTTGGATCCAGTCCCTACCCTCAGGGACTGAGAGAGTGAGCTTAGGGGAAGGGTGTGGAGAGCAGGGCAGGGACTGAAGTGTAGGGAAGGGATATATGGCATAGACCTGTGATCTGGACCGTGCCACCAACTCCGACATCGACTACATAGGCATTGTTGCGGACTAATTTGTACTCCTTTGCAAAGGTTACCCACCCCTGCTCTAGGTGTAGAGAAATGACAGGAAAAAATAAAATAAAATGTGGCCTTAGTGTTTTGCTGACTGGCTCAAAAAGGACACAAACAGGCACTCTGCCCCACTTCTCTCGCTCCCCACCATCAGCAATGGGTTCCGCCAATCTTCGTTTCCCATCTGGAAAACTAGAACCAGCAGCAAGCAGCTTAAAGCTTCCAACAACTGATCAACGCCAGCTGGGAATTTGAAAGACAATAGAAAAGCTTCCCTCAAAATTTCCACAAACAATTAAGATTAGCAAGCTTTTCATTCATTTGATTACTACTTTTGTACCACCATGTTTCTCCAAGAAAGTGAATGTACTGGAGAGAGATTCTGAGCCACTGGATTTCTCATACAGTATTGTGCTCTACTCTAAAAAGCTCTAACTCCTATGGGGGGGTCTGGGGAAACACTCCTCCTCCCCCCCCCCCCCAGGAGGCTTTTAGGAGTAAGCCTGGAAGAGGCAAGACCATGTGACATTGTGACACCACAATGTTCTGTAAGGGGCAGAAATGTCACGGTGGCCCACGCCCTTTCTGACATGGTTGTTCCCTGCTGCCGCAGGTTAGCCACAGAGACCCCCAGTCAATTGTGTCAAAAGAAAGGAGTTCCAGATAGAGGTGAAATATCTGACAGGAACGTGCTACCCGTCAAATATAGATGCTTTGATCCAAATCAGGTGTGCAGCCTGCTACACGGGTGGATGCATTTGGTTTGTTAGTCATTTGGTTCATACAGCTATCCATTCAGTTCTTTGTTCGGTCTGGCATGGGTGCTGTTTGATCCAGCTTGGTTCAGTCATTGTTCAGTTCAGTTAAGTTAGGTTGTTCAGTCCAGATGGGTTTAGCTGAGCTAAGTCTTTTCACCAGGGCTGTTTCAGTTGTTTGTTCCTTAGTTAAGATTTGTATGGAAAAAAACCCGCACAAAATACAAACCAAACCCCTTACACACCAGATCAAGCGTGAACCAAGCCCCACAACCCTGAACCAGATATCACAGATCGGGCTGCAACACCCAAACTAAATCCCTTCACCCGAACACAGCCAAACCAAATTGAACCCAAAACCGAACCTCTGCTCCAACTCAGATGTTCAAGCTGCTGATCTGATCAGGAGACTAACAACCATGAGTAAGATATTCAACGCCTGTTTAATCTCCAACCCAAGGTGAAAGCGGAAGAGGCGGCAACCCTACCCTACGACAGACTGAGTTTTCTTTAACAGTTATGAACAGCGCAAGGGGCCCCACTGCTCCAAAAAGGGGTGGGGAGACATTCCCTGCCCTCGTTTCCTAACCACCAGGGCATGGGCCTGCTTGAGTGCTGGGTCTGCCAACTTCAATCAAAATGCCAGATTCTGATTTCAGAAACATGAATGTCAACTTATAGCCCAATCCTGAAGTTATTTGGCACTGGGGCCAGACCTTTGAATATACCGGATTTCAAATTAAGCAAAGAGGACTCATGTTGACACCAGCCTACTGCCTGATCATGCTTACAAGGCCACTTTCATGCATTGCCGGGGAGGCAGGGAAACATCCGTCGGAGCATTGTGGCTCTCATATGATGGGAATTCGTGCAGGTGAGAACGCACTAGTCCACTTTTATGCTGCAAGAACAGTCGCACATGACAAATAGTACTTTTACAATGGCGGGTGTTCTTGCAGCATAAAAGTGGCATAAGTGCATTCTCACATACCCTACTTCTCATCAGAACAGAACCGCAATTGCTCTGACAGAAGTGTCCCTGCCCTCCTTGGGTAATTTTATTTCTTTATTATTTATTTCATTATTTTATTATTTATTTCCTTGGGTAATGTATGAAAACAGCCTAATTCTCCACTGATTTCCATTCACAACCGAAATCAGCAGTCATTCCAGATTTATAATGGTGTAACTAGGATCAGAATTGGGTCCAGTCTTTTATTTCCATGGTTCAGTGACCCATGTTCACCTCATTTTCCCCACTGCCATTATTGGGGGGAAACGCAGTCAAGATGGATCCCTCCATACGTGCCAGATCTGTAGCAATTCCAGACATAACATATCGGCAGTTACTACCCCTCCGGATTTAATTTCTGAGTCACTGGGTTTTGACCCATGAAGTCCAGGATAAAAGATGAAACCCTAATTTCTCCAGAGTGCCTGGATAATCCAGTCTCAGTAGATTTCTCAGCCATACGCGATCACAAACCATAACAAAAGCATAAGATAAAATCTTCAAAATTGGAACACTTCAATTAACGTATTTAAAATTTAAAGCATAAAAAAATAAAAACTTTTTAAAGTACATCAGAAGCAAGAAGCCTGCCAGACAGTCAGCTGGGCTGTTAGATGACAAGGGGGTGACAGGAGCGCCGGCTTAGGCAGGAAAGATATTGCAGATAAGCTGAATGAGTTCTTTGCTTCAGTCTTCACTGCAGAGGATGTTGGGGAGATACCCAGAACCTTACTTTGTAGATGATAAATTAGAAGAGTGGTCACAAATCAACGTGAATCTGGAGGAGGTTCTAGAGCACTAATACTAACAAATCGCCAGGACCAGATGGTATTCACCCAGAGTTCTGAAGGAACTCAAATGTGAAAATGCAGACCTACTGTTAGTAATTTGTAACCTATCGCTAAAATCTGTCACTGTACCCAAGGACTGGAGGGTGACAAATGTAACCCCGATATTTAAAAGGGGTTCCAGAGGGGATCCTGGAAACTACAGACCAGGAAGCTTGACGTCTGTGCTGGGCAGGAAACTATGATTAAGAATGTTGATAAACCTGGCTTAATGGGGAAGAGTCGAACAAGTCCAACAACAACTGCACCCAAAGGCAAATGAACTCCACAGAAATAAATCAGGATAGAATAGTAGGTGCAAGCAAGCACAGTAGTGAATGCAAACCACAAACACCATATGTAACAAATGTACTTAATGGCCAAAGGCAGGCATATGAAATGATACAAACAAGACTACTGAACCAAAGTCAGTATAAACCTAAAACAAACGTACAAAAAAATGAGGTGAAACAGCTTCACTGGAGGTGGAGATTCTATGAAGTGAAGCTTGGAAGGTCTCTGGTTCTCCTCAAAGTGTGAAGCAGGAAAAAAAATTCAAATACCAAACCGAAGGTTATCCTTTCTAGATGTGAAGCAGGAAATAAAAGTTCACAATGGAGAGATGTAAAAAATGGTGTGCCCCGGGGATCTGTATTGGGTCCAGTGCTGTTTAATGTATTCATTAATGATCTGGAAATGGGCATTAAGAGGGAGGTGATCAAATTTTCAGATGACACCACGTTATTCAAAGTAGTTAAAAACACAAGCAGACTGTGAAGAACTGCAGCAGGATCTTACAACATTGGGTGCCTGGGCATCTCAAATGGCAGATGAGATTTAATGTGGACAAGTGCAAAATGATACACAGAGAAAAATAACCCAAACTATGAGTACACAATGCTAGGTACTAAACTAGGAGTTACCATTCAGGAAAAGGATCTGGGAGTGATTGCAGACAACACACTGAAATCCTCAAGCAGCAGTCAAAAAAGCAAAAAGTATGTTAGGAGTTATTCTCCCAAAGGGATAGAGAATAAAACAAGTTCAAGTTCAGAGAATTGCGTCCGCCCCCTCCCCCACGGGGGTTGGGGGCGAGAGGCCCTTTGCCGCGCCCGCCTAGAAAGGGGGCAGGACGGATGTGGTTAAGTTTTTTCCCCGCCGTCGGAGGCTGATGCGGCTCTCCGCGGCGGGGAAAACAACGGCGCACCACGAGAAGGGGAGGCAGCCTGGTTGCATCAGGCCCAGGCTGAGCCTCCCATTGGTCGCAGGGAAGCACGTGACCCCGCCCAGGGCGGGGATCACGAGCAGCGAGACACCGCTCGGGCTCCATTACAGCCCCAGGAGCGGCAAAGAACGGCACAGCCCCAGGAGCGGCGAAGAACGGCAGGCAGTATCCACGTGGCTGCCAGCGAATTGAGGGGAAAAAAATAAAAAAGGAAAAAATAAAAAAGTGAGTCCCCGCAATGGGAAAGAGCAAGAAGAATGCCGCAGGAGCGGCGAAGAAAAGGAAAGTGGGAACCACCCAATTAAATGTACCCCAGGGACCGGGGGAAATTGAAGGGGGGGAGGCAGCAGCGGGGAGTCCGGAGGGGCAGCCCCTGACCCCCCCTCAAGAAAGAGGTGCAAGTGGGACCCCGGGGCAGAGTGTGGGGGAGGAAACCCCCCTGGCACTCAGGATGGCAGGGTGTGAAGCCCTGTTACGCCAGCTTACTGAGGGTGTGGGGGGTAACCCATTCACACCCCCTTGCCCACCCCCCCTGCAAATGCTTGATCATCCGCAAGCTGGCCCATCGCAGGTTACGAGGGGCACAGCCAATGTGGAAGGGGCACCCACTGCACAGCCCCCCCTACGGCGCGGGGGGCGCCCTATTAACCTCCCAGCTCGTTATGCTGGTGAGGTTGCTGAGGGTTCAGCGTTGCAGGCCTGTAGGGGGCAGAGGCCCCCT
>QEPC01015455.1:1067707-1124780 GCA_003113815.1 Sphenodon punctatus | reverse complement strand
CTGTTTTTGGTAATGTTAAAGTACTGGACCCGCATCGCATTAGGCGATTTACCCCCACCTGAATTTGTAGGTTAATTGTTAAATAAAGAGTGCGGCCGTTTAAAACCCAGCAAATCGTCCTGTCTCCTTCGGTGCGTCGGCAATAAAACTGAGGATGTGATAATGCCTCTATACAAATCAATGGTGCGACTGCACCTGGAATATTGTGTGCAGTTCTGGACGCCTCATCTCAAAAAAGACATCACTGAACTAGAAAAGGTACAGAGAAGGGCAACGAGAATGATAAAGGGTATGGAACGGCTTCCGTACAAAGAGAGGCTTGACAAGCTGGGTCTCTTCAGCTTAGAGAAGAGAAGACTGAGAGGGGACATGATAGAGGTTTATAAAATTTTGAGTGGTGTGGAATGAGTAGATAGGGAACAGTTATTTACCCTCTCAAATCGTACTAGAACTAGAGGACACTCCATGACACTCGGTGCTGGCAGATTTAAAACAAATAAAATGAAGTACTTTTTCACTCAACGTATAATCAATGTATGGAATTTGTTACCAGAGGACGTTGTCAAGGGCAGTAGTATAGCTGGGTTTAAAAAAGGACCGGATAAGTTTTTCACTTTTTATTTGTATCCTGCGCTCTCTTGCCAAGGCAACTCGAGGTGGCTCACAACAAAAATGAAAAAAGCATAACATAGTAAACAGAAAACAGCTGGGTTAGATCCCACACAGGGGAACCAAAATAAATTACTAACAAAATTCATCATTCTACATAATCCAATCCATACCATCAATTAATAAACAATATTTCATCATAATACATTCCATACTCCACTCCATACTCCCTCCCGGCTGCCACCAGGGAGGAAGACCCTCTCCATCCCACCCCATTCCTTCCTGCTCTCACCAGGAAGTGGGTGCACCTACCTCAACATAAAAAATACAATATGCAATATTAATAATCCCTCACCCCTGTACAATTCATTCTAAAAATATATAACAGCATTAATTTTCCCACCCCTCCTTCCAATCTGCCAGTACATCAATCAACCTCATAACTACACCCTCCTTCCCCCATCCTGCTGCCACCAGGAAGGGGGCCCCTCTCCAACTACCCAAATTTCCTCATGATACGGAAGTCCCGACATTCCCTCCATAGTGCCATGGGCCACATGATGGGCCGTACGATGACAGATATGGTGTCTGATGCGGTGTCTGTCCGGCAGAAGGGCCCCCGGGCACCCCAGCCCAAGCAAACGGCCCAGCCAACAGCCGACACCCTTTAGGTGTCGCCCTTTGGGCTGGAGCCCACACCCTGGGAGTTATTACCTGGGGAAGGGGAGGGAACAGCAGAGTGACAGCAGGCTCCTCCAGTCAATGCAGCCCCAGTCCCCACAGCCCCAAACACAGCTTGCAGCTGGCCACAATGGCTATTAACCAAGTAGCTTACAGGATGAACTTCTTACTGTCGGGAGTTGGGAGTGAACAATGGAGAATAGATTGTCCATTGTGACTTTTGGGTCTTCTCCCCATGTGATCGAGATTGGCCACGGTTGGAGGACAGGATGCTGAGCTTGATAGATTATTGGTCTGACTCAGTATGGCACTACTTATGTTCTTAAGTACACAATAAAATATCTAGCAACAGGGAAATTTAAGTCCTGAGACAAATTATAATATAATTGGAAAGAAGAGCAAACATTGCTACTGCGTAGAATGTCTCTTATTGCTAGCTTCCCAAACAGTTTGTTTGATGCTTATCAATGAGACCATAGCGTAATTGTATACCAAGGGAGAATTCTTCTGATTTTCAGATGAAGTGAAAAGTCTAAAAGATAATGGAGAAGATTCTCAATCATGCCTTCCCAACATGGACATAACCGCTGATTATGTGGAATATTAGAATATCAACCCATTAGAACATCCTATGCGCAAAAAACAACCATGGAGTTGGGGGGAAAAAAAATCAAGGTCAGGATCATACTCAAAAAGTCTGGATAACCCACAGTAATTGGGGTTTCCATGAGGAACAGAGACGGGCTGCATCTGAAAGGGGCAGGACAAAAAAGCTCTCCTGTCCATTTTCTGACGTGGCCCTTTCCCCTCCAGCGCATTCTGACAATAGGATGCCTCGAAGGGGACTACCTATATTAGAAAGGGGTGGCACTTTGTCCAGCCCCTTACAGAAACAGCCTGAGTAAGGCGGCCATGATAAACACACGCACACGTGTACACATTAATAATATTGATGCAATACTTCGCAAAAGAAAAAGGTCTTCTGTTCTCTTTTGCATTACCTCAAATCCAGATTTACTGCCTTAAGGTACAGAGGTGTCACCCGGCATTGGAAATCTATGAATTAGCCCCCACAAGGACCTTTATCTTCTATCATACAGAAATTTATGATCTATGGCCAACGGAATTTACTACTGTCCATATAACAGGCAACAGAACATTGCAAAACCAGACGGCAAAATTGACACATGCGTACACGGACAGAACTAGCTGGGAATTTTCTAACGGAAGCATTTTGGGACAATAAATCTGATTTCATTGGTCAGGCTAGACAACCCTTCAAGTCCCTTCCAATATTTTTCATTGGGTATACGGAGACAAAACAATTCAACGTATTCAAAACAAAATGTGTGCGTGCGTGCGTGCGTGCGTGCGTTACAGTCAAACTAACACTGCAATTATAACCCAACTTCATAATTGGCTGCAGGAATTGAACGGGTGGTTGGGTGAGAGGGGGGCTCTTACTCCATACACATGAACATCTACTCTCGGAGCTAGAAGACCAGCAAAAATAGAAGGATCCACAGAAGCAAAAGTAACTGCTTTCGGTCCAACATTTCCAGCAGCCAAAGAGTAACAAACCCCACCCCTTCAGCAAGTAAGCTCCACCCATAACCCAACATTCCAAGGGCATAAAGAGGGACAGAAGCAATCCTGCTGATCATCCCACTTTCTTTCTTGTGATTCCATCCTCTCCCCATTGTCTTCTCGAGTGGATAGGCAGGCTGGTGCTGTGTTGCTCTTGCAGTAATGAACAGCCAAGGTGGGCACGGTGCTATTTTTTAATGAATTGTTTTTGGCTGGTAAGGTCAGGACAAGCTTTTTGAGCTTCAGGGAGCTCTATGCTGTAATCCATCCCAATGAGTGACATGTCCTTTCACTCCTTAGACAGCTATATTGGCTGAAGAAGCTGCTGAAACACCCTCAAGGAAGGCAGTTCCTTTGCTAGCCACCTGTCTTCCTGGACATATTCACAACTCAAACAAATGCAAGAGACTGTTCTCAGCAGTAATGGTTTCAACCCTCGAAAAACACTGCCCAACAGCCAGCTTGTGAGTGGCATAAATCCACTTCACTGGCAAGCATGCCCTTCAGATGGGGGGAGGGTATGTTGGAATGGGTAGGATGAAGAGGTTTGCCCCAGGACTGGATCCAGGTAAGTGCAGACTACGCAACTGCACAGGGTCCCAGGTGTTCAATACATGAAGTCTATGAATGTACTTGAAATGACAATACAAGTGTGAAAAGCACTGGTCTAACACACAGGTCCACAGAGCCTCAAACATAAGGAGGGCTGGGTAAATTAGAAATAACTGAGACACAACTTATGGGCCTGCAAAGTAGTGAGTCTTAGCCCCTGAAGGGGATGTTACATTTAACAGATCAAAACAATGAATTATGGTAACTTTTTTCTTTTTCTAATGAGTCAGTCAACATGTTCCTGACAAATGTTTCTATGTTATAAGGGGGCCCACATCATCATTTCAGATGGGATTCCAACTTCAATGGATCCAGCACTGGCTCTCCTGCTAATTTTCCAGGATTATGATTATTATAAACATTTATATAGCGCCAGTAGTGTGACCTGGTGCTGTACAGAACATAGAAACAGACGCGGTCCCTGCCGGTGGCTTACAATCTAAAAGACAAGGAGGGGGAGACAGGGAGAGCGGACAGTGGGCGAGACAGGGGAGAAGACCAACAAACAAACATTCAAGCGGATGCGAAGTCTCAGGTGCGTGTGCTTGGCTTCGTTACAAACAGGTTGGTTGCAACAGTCTGCAGAGGAGGGCAGACAGTAAGTATATGGGGAACGACTAGCAGGCACTGGGAAAGGCGGCGAGGAAAAAGTGGGTCTTGAGGAGGGATTTGAAGGAGCGGAGAGAGGGGGCAAGGTGGAGGTTTGTAGGGAGAGAGTTCCAGGCATGGGGGGCAGCGAGGGAGAAGGGTCGAAGACGGTTAGGTGAGCAGGAGAAACGAGGGAGAGTGAGGGAGGGGACAGAGGAAGAGCGGAGAGCGCGTGCAGGAGTGCGTAGGGAGATTAGGTCCGAGAGGTAAGGGGGAGCTTGGTTGTGGAGTGTTTTGAACGTGAATACCAGGAGTTTAAACAGGATACGTTCAGGAAGGGGGAGCCAGTGAAGAGAGAAGAGGAGAGGCTGCACATGGTCGAAGCGACGGGCAGAGTGAATGACCTTGGCAGCGGAGTTTTGGATTGCGATAAGGGGGGACAGGTGAGAGCGAGGGAGGCCAGCAAGGAGGAGGTTGCAGTAATCGAGGCGAGAGATAACCATGGCATGAACAAGGGTTTTGGCCGAGGAGGTAGAGAGAAAGGGGCGGATCCGAGCAATGTTATGGAGGGCGAATCGGCAGGATTTGGCAACAGAGTCAATGTAAGGTTTAAAAGAGAGGTGCGTGTCAAAGATGAAGCCCAAGCTACGGGCTTGGAGAACAGGATGGATGGTGACTCCATCGATGCAGATGGGCAGGTTCGAGGAAGAGGAGGGAGGGAAAATGAGGAGTTCGGTCTTGGCCATGTTGAGCTTGAGTTGACATCGGGACATCCAGGCGGAGATATCAGAGAGGCAGTTGACGAGGCGTGAGCGGACAGAAGAGGAGAGAGAAGGGGTAGAAAGATAGAGTTGGGTGTCATCAGCGTAGCAATGGTATTGGAATCCGTGGGAGGCAATAATTTTGCCAAGGGACAGGGTGTAAATAGAGCAGAGGAGAGGGCCAAGGACAGAGCCTTGGGGGACTCCAACCAAAAGGGGGAGGGAGGAGGAGCTCGACTCGGGGAGCGAGACTTTAAAGGAGCGGTCAGAGAGGTAGGAGGAGAACCAGTCAATGACAGAGCCTCGGAAGCCCAAAGAGTAAAGCGAGTCCAAGAGGAGCGAGTGGTCGACAGTGTCAAAGGCAGCAGAGAGGTCAAGGAGCACAAGAATGGAGTAGTGGCGCTTCGATTTAGCGACAAGTAGATCATTGGTGATCTTGGCCAGGGCAGTTTTGGTAGAGTGGAGGGGGCGAAAGCCGAATTGGAGAGGGTCCAGGGAGCACAGTATCCTGATGGAGTCTCATGATGTCACGAAAGAATGGGCATGTAATGGGCTTCGATGTATGATGATCCTTTTTTTTTTTTTTTTTTTTTTTTAAAGAAGGTTAATAGCTTGTGTAGAGAAAATAGGGTTCGCTGTGTTGGTCCCAAATATAAGCAGTAGAGAAAAAATAGTAAAATGATATATTTTATTGAACCAACTCCAGTTGGTGGAGGTATACAAGCATTTGGACCTCACAGGGTCCTTCATCAGGCAAGTCTGGGATTACAAAATAGAGAAACAAAGCAAAGGTATATATATACAGTGGTGGGGTGGGGGGGTGTTCATTGAACTCAAAGGGAAGGAAAGGAAAGGGGAGAGCGAGGGGACTGCAATACAAAAGGAGAAACACAACCAAGTAGTAGCTGATAGTAAATAACTTAAAAAGTTACCTATAACTGTAGAGAGTGTTAGGATCAACAGATTCATGTAATGACTGAAGAAACAGAACAAAGGAGAGGTATAAGGGGTGGGGTGGGATGTAGGACAGGTGTCCATTGTTCTTAAAGGGAGGGACAGGAGGAAGAGGAGAGAACAAGATAGGGAGCGGAATGCAAACCAAAAGGAGCAATACAACCAAGTGGTAGCTACTGATAGTAAAACATTTGTTACCTGTAACTCAGACAGTGATAGGATTTATAAATTACTGAATGGCAGGGAAACCTGTGACCAAAACATAGTGTATAGTTCTTGGAGGGAGGGAGCGAGAGAAAGGTAGCAATTCAAAACGGGGAATACAACCAAGTAAACAACAAGTTTCCGTAATTGTTGACAGTGATAGGATTTACACATTTCTGTAGTGGCTTGCGAAGCCTATGTCCAAATGTAGTCCATTCTTTTTAGTATCCAGTAAAGCTATGGATTTTTTGTTCCCAAGCTCACCTTTTAAAAGTGTTGGGAGAAATTAATGCCAACAGTAGAATCTGTGCTTTTGTCCATGATCTTTTTTCTGTGCGAGTTCATGCGTTTGTGCAAGGATTGGTGGGTTTCACCAACACAGTTCCCATGGGCACATTTGGTGCACTGAGTGAGGGATACCAGATTTTTAGATTTGCAGTTGCAGGTTCCTTGTATTCGGAATTGATTTCCATGGGATGTCTGGATGTTATTCACAGTCAAGGTGTGAAGGCATGTTTTACATCTCTTACAGGGCCTTGTTCCTATAGGGCCGAGGGTGTCCTTGGTGGTGGGGTGGGGGGGAGCTTGCTCCACATAATTAGCTACAAGAGACTGGGAGGTTGTACTTAATACCTTCCTTTCAAATGCGTATGCTTCGCAGACCAAGGTCTCAACATCTCTCTTGCACCACTTGAAGGAATGAACACGAGCAGCATCTCTGAACACACAATGGAGATGATAAATGAGGATACTTTCCACAGGCAGGTGACCTCAGGCGATCAGTCACTCTAAATGACAACTCCATATTTTAGAGAGAATATTTTTAATGCCGTAGTAGCTAAACCATGTGTGGATTCTTCTGGAGTTCTGCCTTCATTTCATTTCAACAGATTTCCTCCTCAGCACCGTTGCCGACATTGACTGCTTGACAACATATGTCTTTTTCTGGCAACACAGCAACTGTAGATCTATTATTGGGTGTTTGGATCTGCATAGTTGGCTGTCTAGGACAGCAGAAGCAATACTAAGCTTGCACAAGGGAAGAAAAAAAAAGCCACGATTCTTACTGAACTGCTTAGTATGGCTAAGTAGCAGCGGCGTTTCATTTTTACAAGCAGCGGGAAGAGAAAATCCACATCCAAGTTAATTGTTTAGCTGCCTTGTAGCGTTGGGAGATGCCTGCTTTCCAGTCAAGTTTGGGTGAAGAAGCAGAGGTGAAACGAATATTCAAACTGAACTTCAAATCATTATTATTTTCATAGCACCAGCAATCTGCCTGGCACTGAACAGCTGTGATTAAAGTCAAGTCCCTGTCTCAAGGAGCTTACAATCTAGTATGGACAAGAGAGAGGGGATACAAAGGGAGGAGAACATAAGGAAAACTAGAGAGACATTCAATAGAGCTGAAACCAATACCTGTAAAAACTAATAAACTCGTCAAAATTTCAGTAACCGACCCAGCAGCATCGGGTACCAATCGGTACCCAATTAGTGCTCAATGGGCTACCCAATTTAGGTTTCTAATTTACTGATTTCTCTTAACCAAACTACTGATTTCTGGTACCAAATTTCCAGTCCCAATTTTCCCGTATCAAAACCAGCGAGTAAAATGGAGAATTAGTAACTCAGTAATAACACCACCCAGTACTTCGGGTAATTGGGTGCCCAACGCGGTACTCAGGTGCTGATCAGGCACCAGAGAGGATGCCTGAAATTGTAGGCATTACCCACATATAGCAAATGTGCTAACCATTTCTGCTCTATTCATGAAGTTAACGAGTTGCGTATAGAAGTGGAAGAATGTTGCAAACTCAGCCTATTTGAACTTGGAAGTGAAAAGGAAATTCTAATGTGGGATTAGAAATTCTTTGTTTTCAAAAATTCACACGGAGTTAGGATTTTTGGTCATTTGGTTCAGTCATTTTTACAATATGAGCACTAATGCACATGGCACCATTCCCAAAAAATGACATAACCAAAATAACAAATTGACCAAAAATATCAGAATAATCAAACCAAAGAAACCAAAATGGAATCTCCCCCACCAAAAAAAAAAATACAAATGTGAATACCTGTTTGGATATTATTCAGATACCAGAAGGGCTACGCAAAAACTACAAATCATAAACCCACTACCTGCTTCAGCTCTACCTAGGAAGTAGGTTATCATTCCCATTTTACAGATGAGGAACTGAGGCTGAGACACATTGACTTACCAAGGCCACCAAGTAGATTCACGGCTGAGACAGAATTTGAACCCTGGTTTCTCCCATGTCCAAGTCCAACACCTTGCCCATTAGGCTACAGTGGTTCTCAGGGAGAAACTGCTGTAATTCCCAGAGCTGTATTATATCTCCTCAATTAATCATTCTGCCCATTAGGATTCAGATAATATTCCTTCATATGGAATGACAGTTTCCCATTAATCATCTTGATTAGTCTTTTGGGTACTCTTAAATGTCTTTTTAAAATATGCATGCACAAGAGCCTTACCTGACATATTGTGAAACATATTTAGAGCAGTAAAGAACACTTGTAGTGTTAACATGTTTTGACATGTTTGGGTAACACGTGAAGTGCTTTGCACCATCTAATTATTAGACTGCACGTTTCACATAGCCCTTAGAAATCACAAACAACAATTTGATTGGCATTGCTCTAAAAGCTGCATTGATTTGCTAGTCAAAACACTTAGTTGTTTTCTTGGCAAGACCGACAGAGAGGAAACATGGAGCTCAGCTGAACACCGTAGTCAAATTAGGCCCTTCAGAATCAGTACCAGTTGATAGCCCTTCTACTTCTGGACCAAAAGGTCGACTGTTCATGTCTAAGGCTATAGACATGGTTTGACCCAAAAGGTTTGACCCAAAGGTTCCAAATTTCAGCATGTGAACTCCTGTTTGCAGGTTGCTATGAGAATACCGTGGCTTAAAACAAAGTAAATCCTACCAACCCCTTAGTCCCAATTTACTTTGGCACAATCAAGAAGGCTCCTTGGGCCCTTTGGTGGAGTTCACAATGAGAGGATGGACTCTTCACTGATTTTGCTTTTTATAAAGCTACATAAAGCTGATAGATGGCAAAATTATGGGCATTTGAAAATAATTTGCTATAGCCATGGTGAGAATGCAGGGAAGGGGTTCAGCAACTTGGATGGATGAGAAAACGAAATGAGACTCAATCGCAGGAAAGATAAGTTATCTATAAAAATTAACTTCTGTAGGACGTGTGCCTGCCATTCATCCTCAAATCAGAACAAAAAGATCTAGCGTAAAGCAGCATGGGTACAAGGAAGTATTACTTCACATCTTAAAAGGCATATCTCCATAGACAATATACAGGATAATCTGAAGAACTCTGTGCAGTTGGAAAATGTTTCCATTTCAAAGAAAACTACTCAGAGTGTTCATTGTTTTCAAGTATACACTTTATTATGGCTGTTGGATGAGCATCCCCAATGTTGTAGGTAGGTTGGTAAATCTTGAGCTCAGGACAGAGGGCAAGTTCACAAACCTAGTCATACTTAGTAACACCACAGAGTTACATATTTGTTACCTTAACGGTTTCTTCAGCGTACTACTTTCCCTAACGGCTAATGATGCTAAGCTCAAGCCAGAACTGAAAAGTGGAGATGGGTTACGCAATGCTCTGCAACTGAAACTCATTTAATAACTCTATTGATGGTACAGTAGTCTAGGAGAACTCACCTCACTCTCCCATAAGCAATCTGCACTGCCCAGTCAAGCAAAAGAAAATCAGGTCTAATCTAATTTTACTCGCTACCTTGATGATAATGTTGACTTTGCAGAGAGTGGAGTGCCAGTTTCTAACCATGCTTTAACTTACTAACTCATGAGGTGTCAATAATTCTAGCGTACTAACACTTCTGTTGACACCAGTTGCTTTCTCCACCACGTGCTTAAAAAGTGAAAATGATGCACCATCAACTGAGGGAACTACAAAGTGGAGCCGAATTTAACCAGATCACTGAGCAAAAACTCAATGAGCCGTCCACCAAAGGCTACCAGACTGTATGCAAAGTATGCAACAGATTCTTTGTAAATGAACACAGAACCGTGGAAGGTGGAACAGGCCCTTCCCCTTCCATTGCTCAATTAGATTCCTTCTATTTTTCAGTCACCAATCATTTGGACACCTCAGAGGTTTATAAGGAAATATTGGAGGGCCGAGCTAGTGCAACTGCCCGAAATCAAAATCTGGAGAGAGTTTTGATTAAAAAGAGGAAAGCCTAGAAGATTTCATTTAACAGCCTTTCTTCTACTTTCACCTCTGACTTCTTGATTCAAATCGGTGTCCAAGTAATCAAAACACAAGCTGTTGTGATTGGCAGCTGCTGGCTAGGAGTTGCCTAAGGCTGGAAAATCAGGGTAGCTTAAGGTCATGACTGAGGAGAATGAGCAAACAAGGACAGGAAAGAATGAGGAGCCAGCTGATTAGCGCTAAAGCAAGAAAACGGGGGATCTTTTGATCCACCTTCATGATTATCATCATCATCATCATGCATTTATATAGCGCCAGCAATGTACCTGGTGCTTTAAAAAGTAATGGAATAGACACGGTTCCTGCCCTAGGACTTACAAACTGAGAGACGGGGGGGGGGGGTTGGGGAGGGAGATGAAGGAAGGGGAACAGAGGGAGAGACAAGGACTGGAATGTGTATCTGAGCGCAAAGACATCTTCCCCTTTGGGGGAATTTTTTTTTTTTTTCCAGCTTTGACTAATGATTGGTCCATGGGCATTTCTTTCCAACGCCAAGTCCGCCATCCAAACCCACATCCACCTTCCTCAGCGTGCTCCCATTTCAGTGCAAACATTCATCCACCCAAAAGGGACACGGAAAGACAATCTTAGCTCTAGCCCCAGCAATTGTACTATGTTGTATTAATACACTCTTTTGACTTGAAAGATGGAGACAAAATAGCTCAGATGATATTTTTTATTGGACCAACTTCAATCTGTGCCACCATGCTCACCCACCTTACCTGCTCCCCAATCTATCTTCTCTCCTGTTGCCCCCATACCTGGAACTCTCCCCCTTAACATATTTGCTCTGCTCCCTCTCCCCCCCCCCCCCCCTTCAAACCCCTCCTAAAAACCTGGTTCTTCCGTCAGGCTTTCCCTAGCTCCTCAAACCCACAGACTACACCTTAACGCTCCTTTTACTGTCTTTTCATTTGGGGGGAGGGGGCCCTTCTCCCCTGTAACTAAATACACCTGTGACTTCTCAATGTCTCCACCTATTTTCTCCTCTCCCTGGTCTCCCCCCTCCCTTGTCTCTTCTAGACTGTAAGCCCCAGGGCAGAGACCGCTCTCTAATTCGAGGTAGTCCAAGCCCGAAATTCTTTCAGAGGCAGTGTAAGACCTTTCTTTTTAATAAAGTATTTGGCGGGTGGAGATAGGGATAAGGTGGGAGGTTGTTGGGCAGTTGGGTTTGGATTGGGTAGGGGGTTTTGCTTATTTGTATTTTAATTATTTCAGTTGTGTTTTATGCTTTTTTTAAAGACACCCTGAGTCTTTGGGATGGGGGGGGGTGATACAAATTTTAATAGAAATAAATAAATAAATGCTTTATTTAATTAATAAATAATTGTCCGGTACATTGTTGGTGCTAAATAAATACGCATAATAATAATCCTCCTGTTCTTTGACTAGAAAACATGCAGAAAGAGCAGGTTTTATACCCATTACTTTTCCATTAATACTCCAATTAAAATTTTCCATCATGAGGATACAGGACACATCACCCCCCTCTCCAGTAGGACTGAGAAGCTAACTTGGCACCTCAAGAAGGCTCTGGATATCTATCCGTATTTCCAAAATGGCCAAGTGCAACTCATGGACAGTATGTTGAACTTCTTCCAGGAGGAACCTCCCTTGGCTTGTTTGCAGCTGAATTTGCTACTTAAGCAATTTTGTTTCACTTTTCACACACAGGAAAACAAAGAGAGGAAATGAATTTAAGCCAAGCTGTTTAGCAAATCCTGTCATCATCGATTCACCTGTTTCTAGTCAATGGGATGCATAGAAGAAATCTCAACAGATTTGCATTTGCCAAGTTGCAGGCTCAGAGAGAATGCAGCATTGCCGATACTAGTGCTGTTTGTTTTTTTTTGATAACACAAGGCTGCAAAGCTCTCGTTCTCAAGAGGCCAAACAGAGAAAGAACGGTGGCTTTTTATTTTAAGTAATCCAACGCTTGGAGGAATTTTCTTTATCCATAATGTTGGGCAGACTCGGATGGTGTGTTCCAGTAAGTCATTTTACAAAATCAGACCTTTGGGGAGAACAACCCTACTAGAAACTTAAGAGATGACTAATATATATAAAGAACATAGCTTTAAGTGATACCTCCCCAGTGATAACTCAAGCTGTGACGAAATTTCAGATGTTTGCATTTAATTTGAGGCTTTTTGAGTCAAAGTTACCTATGAACTTCGGAGTGAAAGGATCACGGCATTGTTGGCCTTATAGGTTAGCCTACGATGTTAGGATGCAGTTATGTAAGTACGTGAGGGCTATAAAATGGATCAATTGTAAACCTGATTACAAGGCATTGTGTAATCCTCTGTAGATCTTTTTGGCTTGCTTTGAGGAGGCTGATCTGATCTTTTAATTATGTTTTGTGATTTTGTTTGTATGTTTTTTTAATTGTGTGTTCGCAATGGCGTACAGCCCACATGGAAATAAATTATTACATTAAAAAAAAAATTTTTTAAAAAGGAAATCCAGATTATGGATCTGTGCCGTGGGTGCATCCCCATTCCTTGAGTGCCTGCCCCCCCCATATCTGCTTCATTCCCCCAAGCTCATTCTTTCAGTGCTTGAGAGCAAGAACTGGATCCATAGGCCAGATCCAGGAATTGGAAAGGAGCCAATCCCCCCCCCAAAAAAAAAACAACCAGTGGGTAGATTTGGGTCATAGAATCATAGAGTTGGAAGGGATACCCAGAGGACATCTAGTCCATCCCCCTGCTCTACGCAAGAAATCCGCAGCTACGGCATCCCCGACAGCAGCCTCTGTTTGAAAACCTCCAGGAAAAAAAATAGCCCGCCATCTCCCTAAGTAACAGCCTTTACTGTGAGGAAGTTCTTCCTACTGTTTAACCGAAATCTGCTCTCTTGTAAATTGAGCCCATTGGTTCTAGTCTTGCCTTTAGGGGGAAGAGAGAACAAGTCTTTCCCATCCTCTCGGCGACACCCCTTCAGGGAGAGGAAGACCACTCCCATGTCTCCCCTTTAGACTTCTCCAGGCTAAACATATCTGGATCCTTCAACCTTTCCTCACAGCACTTGGTTTCCAGATCCCTGAACCATAGTTTTGCCAATACAGCTAACATCAGTAATAAAATGTAATAAGGAAGGCTCTCCCCTCAACTTCTGGTTAGAGAGAGCTGAAACAGGTAACATTTTGCTATCTGCAGTTAATCCAATAGGGCCAAATCAAATCAGCCCGTACATTTTTGCAGAATTTTTGGAACACTGATCGAAATTCCACCTCCAATTTAACCCACAGCAGCAGAATCTGAATCCAAGTTCGGATGGAATGATTCCACCTGCTGCTGCAAATGCACGTAAATGGCCGCGGCCCATACTGGGCCTGCACAAAGTGGTAGAGCCCTACGGGTAAGTGCTACCATTGTGACCATGAATAATACGGCAACCGCCGTAAGGAGATCGAATCCATCGGATCGTCCTGGCAAAAACTCTGGGTCGGATTCCGTTTTTGCCAGATTGATCAGAATGACCAGACGCAATCAAAAAACGGAATCCGACCTGGAACCTTTTCTCAGCCCTGCCATGGGATAGGCGTGCAGACTGTATGCATACCTGTCAGATTGCCCAGATGTTACCGAACTGGCTCCTGCCCTCTGGTTACCTGCTTATTAGAAGGGAGGACAGGGGTGCCAGTGATCCTCTAACTTTTGCTGGGAAGCAGCATGGCTCTTTCAGGGTGGTCTGAGCCTAGAGGCTTAGAGGCATGTCATCCCAGGCGCATGCGCACAGGTACCGAAAAGACAACCACCTGCCTCTATGATCCCGCTTTACTTATGTAATCGATTTGGGATTTAAATATCCTGTGATTCCAGAGAGCAACAAAGACATGCAAAACGTATCAAACATAAACCCGATTGTGACACCTCCATCCACAGATACTGTGACCCCAAAGTTGAGGTGCCGAGTCCAGCTTTGACTCAGTATCTTGCAGGATCGGGCTTCTTTTGGGGATGTTCTCTTTAGTGCGTGGCCTAGCCTACCACTCTGCATCTGAAACATGAATTCTAACACAGACTTCTGCCAAAAGCAAGCCGATCCCTTCTCAATCCTGACGACACTAATTATAATTGCCGTTTTAATTCCCCGAGTCGTTCTGCCGTAAAACAAAGATACATTACACAGCTCCTCATAAGCCATAATTATTGTTTGTTTTGAGGGAAAGTAAAATGGATGCACATTTGTGTCTGGGTATTCTACAGCAAAGTAGTACACAAAACTGGCAATGAACTGGAGGGACACAATGGGGAAAACGCATACAAACCAGCACTCCATGGACAGAGCACAAGAGTGGAGAGGACTGCATTCCCTCCCTAGGGTGATCGCTGGATTCATTGCGTCATGTGCCTAGGACAAATCACTACCTATCAGCTTGGCTGTCCAATCTATACAGCAGGAATAATCATATCGGTTAATCTACCTATCTCAAAAAGGGATGATGTGATGATTAATGAGATAATGACTTAAAGCCTTTTGAACCCTTAAAGTGATATGAACAGCAGATGTTATTAAACCACACATGGAAGGCTTTGGGATCCACAATTTTATAAGCAATGCACATAAGAAGAGGCAGTGTAGTCTAGCGGATAAGATGCTGATGCACTTGAATCCGAGAGACCTGGATTCAAATCCTGTCTTAAGTTATGAACCCATTGAATGGCCTTGGGCGAGTCACACACTTTCAGACTCGCATTCTCATCTGTGAAATGGGAACAACAACGAACTACCTGCTGAAGTTGTTGTGAGGCGGAACTACGTTAGGACTGCAAATCAATTTGAAGACTGAGAAATTGTAAATATAATAGCAAAACTTGCATTTGGGTGTGTAGCCAAGGTCATATATATAATAGCAAAACTTGCATTTGGGTGTGTAGCCAAGGTCATGGTCAAATACCACAAAACGGTAGTACGTGTGTGTTGAGAAATTTTAAAAGTTTGAAAACATGACTTCACTCCTTTATGTTGAAAGAAGCCACATTTAAAGTGACATATTTACCCTTGACCATGAAAAGTGCTGTGTAGATGAGAAGGAAGAAAAGGAGAAGGAAAAGATGGCGACAGAATCCAGAACTTGTAGTTTGAGCTCCTGTGTATTAACAAGAAGATTCTGATCACCAACTAGCTGCTTGAATGGCCTCTCTAAGGAAAAGATTTCGGTCACTACAGAGAATAGGTTGCAAAACTCCTCATTCCCTCCCTCACTCCAGAGATGGGAAACCTCAAGCCCAGGGTCCAAACATGGCCCACGGCTAGTTTTCCTATGGTCACTTTTCAGTTCCCGGATCTGGCCCCTGGATAAAGTTCCTACCCCAAAGCACTGAAAAAACTGAGCTCAGGGGAAGGGAGCAAAGATGAGGGCATACACACGGAGACAGGGGACAGATCCGTGGCAGAGATCCATGATCTGGATCCTCCTCATGCTGAACGCACCCCATAAGTATCCCACTCCCAACTTCTGTGTGGCCCTTGGAGTTTGTACTAATTTTCCAAAGTGGCCCCTGGAAAGGAAAAGGTTCCCCATACCTGTCCAACTCCCTAGTGGTGGCATGCATACAAACCAACCAATCAACCAGGGCCATGCCTGCCACTAGGCAGACGTAGGCGGTCGCCTAGAGCGGTAAATTGGGGAGGAGTGGCGGGAGGTAGGGAACTTTTTTTAGAAAAAAAAAAACTTCCCACGTGCTTGCGTTGCTTCACTTGTCACTGCCTGCCGCGGGCGCGTAGGAATTATGGAAGACAGGCATACTGCACCTGCTTCAGCGTTCTCAGTCTCTTCAAGCACAGCAGCGGTGGCGGCAGGGCACACGAGGCAGGCAGAAGCGTGAGGCAGTGGCAGCTAGCGGCGCAGGCACTGGTGGGATTCTTTTCGAAGGAGGACTGTATGGGGAACTTGAAAAAGTCTCTCTCTGAGGCCAAGATGCTGCTGAGGTGCCTGTCAGCTCAGAGAGAGTGTCTCGTGTGAGTCACTTGACTCACTAGTGTGTGGGTCCACTGTGGGGAGGAGAGCTCAGCTGCCCTGACCTCCCCCCCTTGCGACGCGGCTGCAGCGCGGCAACCCCAGCCTGACCGGACCCACCAAGGCACAACAGGCCGGCACCCAGTGTCTGTGACCAGTGGCTGGGATGGACAGGACTACTCCAATCCAACAGAAGCAGCAGCAGCAGGTGATTCCCAGTGCCATTCTGTGCTTGTGGCGGGGACGGGGTGGGAGGGAGGGAGGGAGGGCCGGGCGGGTGCAAAATGGTCATTTGGTTAAGGGAACCCGGGCCGCAATGATTCCCCTGCCACAGATAAGGGGAAGGGTGGCGTTGAAAAAGTTGGAGAAGCGCTGAGCTAAAAGGGGCTGGGAGGGCTCCCCATTCGCTGAACACCACTGCCCCCTAGTAATAGCTCCTCTCCCTGTAAACAAGTTAGGCTAGCAAACTTGGAATAAAAACTCATAATGCAGCAATTATAAAAAGGTCTTTAAGCATGTTGTATGTTGATTCTACTGTCTCATTGTCTATTTAGCGTGTCCGACTTGTAATGTTTGTAAACTAACATTTTGATGGCGGTGGGCACCCCTACATACCCCATACCACCACTTGGGGGAGGGGGGCAAATTTTGTCTTTGCCTAGAGCAGCAAAATGTCTTGGGATGGCCCTGCAACCAACCAAATAAGTAATGGCTGTATTTGGCAGGTCAGTGGGGTGCCAGAGTATAACCCCGATTTCTGGTCATAGCCCAATATTCAGTTGACTTTGTGTCACTGTGGGGTCAGTTCTGTGCCAGCAGATAGCGACCCTACTGTCCGAGACCCAGCACTTAGCAACACCCTTATCCGGACCTCTCTAACATAGCTCCTTCCTTTTCTAGAGTATACTTCCAGAGGATTTCCCAGAGGCAGTGTGAAGGCCTATTTGTATGGCTGGCAGGAGTAGGGTTTGGGATGCAGTTTTTAAAATGGAGAATTTTGATGTTTTTAATACAGTTTGTGTTTTAAAATTGGTTTTATCTTATGCATGTTTTTATGTATGATTTGTTCCCTGAGCCTTTGGGGATTGCCAGGCTATAAACAGAAATAATTAAAGACGCTCAAATACACTTTATTGCCAATACCGTAGCAACCCCCCTTATCTACACACCTCTTTAATCTGGACAAAGAGCATGTTCCCTGAAGGGAGCAGTTTCAGTTATAGTGCCAAACTTTGCAGACAATAAGAGGCAGTTGCAAAGAAGGAAATTAAGGTAATCTAGAAGTTCTCTTTATAGGCAGAAGATACACCACCACTCAATGAGTTTGAGCCAGTTCACAATTTTCAACATTATATCCAAAGAGTTAATATTTCTTTCTCGGGAAGCTCCATTCAGTTAATAGAATTTAGCCAGACATGAATTTGGCGGACTCGGATGAAAATATTCTGGTTTAATATTATTATTACTACTTTAGATTGATATGCTGCCCTAAAAATACAAAAGATAAAAATACAAAACATTCCCACCCCACACACTCACAAATCTCCCATACCACTTCCCAAATTAAACCACTAATAATATAGATTTATTACTTAAAATACAATTAATCAGCCCCCCAAATACAATGAAACCACACACACCCATGGCTACACCCCCCGAAAAGAGTGTTGTGGCATCCAAGCCACCCTTTCCCTCCACATCTGTACCCATTCCCCCCCACAGGATGAGTTGTGGCATAAATAGAGCCGTATGATCAGAATGTGTCTGAAGCATCCATTGCCCCATCACACACACACACACACACCCCTAACACTGTCATTGTTGCTTCTTCTAGTTTCCAAACCCACATTCCTTACTCTCAGCAAATGAGAAACAGCGGAATCTCTCAATCAGAGAATTTGAAGGGGAAAAAAAAAAAGGAACAAATTGTTTGTAAAGCAAAACTACATTTTAATGTGCAGAAAAATGCGTCTCTACATTAAATTCCCCTCCCTAAGGATGAAAGCAAAGCTTTGCATCACTTTCTAGCTGAGGTCTTTAAAGAGGCATTGGGGGGAACGAATCCAGCCGGAAGGAACGCATTAAAGATACTGTTTACATTTTTATTGCTGTTAACAACTGGGAGGTACCCCATAAAGTCATTCTTCAAAACTCCACAGAGAGATAAGAAATGTTTATATAAAAATGTCACTTCAGCCTTGCTTTAGTGAAAGAAAGCCTAATTATATCTCCAAAGTGTGTGTGTGTTGGGAGGAAGAGTGGGGGACAGGGAACATGAGGGTGGCAGAAAGATTAATTTCTTATCAAAAGATCCAACACAGAAGCAGCTTTTGCAGCTGCATCAATGTTTGGAACAGTCCATAACCTCACAGGCAATAGAGTCACGTGGAAGGTTTGGGCAGGTGAGGAATTTCCTTCGTTTACATCAGTGGCATCCATTCACAGCCAGATTCCCCAGCAAACAACTTAGTACCCTGTTCCACTGCAAGGCTTCACCAGGGATGAGAAATTCCCACCAAGGGGATGCTACACATCCAAGGTAGTCTGGGACAGTTCAGGAATGATACCATTTGTCCAGTGTCCAGGACAACCCCTATCCTGGACCATATCATATTCAGGAATCTCTCGAGATGTACCAGCTAAGCTCTTAAATGTGTGGAAAGCATTGGGAAAATGCATGGATGCCTCCAAGTCATAGGTCAAGCGTGACAGTGCAGATGAAATCTTAGAAGTAGGTAGTCAGTACCCCCATCTTGACCGAATGCCATTTTGGGGTTCTTTTTAGGTACATAAGAAAAAGAACGCCTCTTAGATTATCAGTCAGGTTAAGTGTGCCACACTGGGTCTCAGTTTTTATGTATTTTAAAATTTTTACGCTGCCCTTACAGCGTCATGACGTCATCCCGCTGCGTCACTGCGTCGCCCTGAGAGGCCCCGTCGGGAGGGGCCAGGAAGTACGAGCAGGAAGTACGAGCGCGCTGGACGGAGCAGCTGCTGCTGCCATCTCTGGTAAGGCAATTCCTTTTGTTTTTCGGGGGGGGGAGAGTCAAGCAAGCCCCAGCAGCTGGGGAGGGCAAGCCCCGGTAGCTGGGGAGGGGAAGCCCTGAGGATTTTACCAGTGCGGGGGGAGGAGGAGGCAAGCCAAGCCCCCCCCCCCGCATGGTAAATCGTGCCGAGGCGCAGAATTGGGCCCTGACTCCCGCGGAATTTAAAAAAAAAATCCGCAGAAGAATCGGGGCCCTGCCTAAGGCGCATTAAAAATAGAAAATATAATAAAAATCCCTTTAAAGAAACTCCTGCCCTCGCCCCTCAGTTCACCCACAACAACCCGGCACAATGCTTCCAGAATATGCTCGGGCTTGGACTCGGATGGACGTCAGGGGGGAGGGAGTTCCACAATACTGGGGCAGCGACCGGGAATGCCCATGAGGGTCCTTCTCGTTCCCGCAAGATTGTACCTTTTTGTACCTGCCTGGCAGCGTGTGCCATTGAGGAGCAGGGTAGGAAAGGCGGTCTTTCAGATGTGTGGGACACAGGCTGTGTAGGGCCTTTAAAGGTCAAAAACATCACCGTGAATTGTGCCTAGAAAGCTATAGGAAGCCAGTGCAGACTGTAAACTACAGGTGTGTAATGTGCTCATGGTGACACACACACACACACACACACCCAAAAAACGAGCCAAGCCGCTGTATTCTCCACCAACTGCAACGTCCGATCACCAAGGGCAGCCCCACATAGAGCGCACTGCAGTAATCTAACCTTGAGATAATGAAAGCATGGATGATGGTGGGTATATCTGAATCAGAAAAAAATGTTCTCCTGTAACATAAGCAGTATTTTCCGAGTACTAAATACATTTTATGGTCGAGTATTTTCTTAACTACCTGAGCTCTAACTTTGCCAAACTTAATTTTGGAATAAGTCTCGGCTACATCTTTTTGAAGAAGAGGTATATTTGCTCAAACCGTGAACAAATTGTACTCTGTGGAGCACCTAACAATTGCCTGTCAAAGGACATGGCCCTGGAAAACGGACAGAAGGGAGAGCTAGCCATGTGACACTTCAGTGGCTGACCACTGTGTCCAGATGTTTTCCATAAAACATCTGGCAACCCTAGCCACCCCTGCCCCTCAAGGCTGCATGCAGACCCTAAACAGACGGGCTCACTACCCACTTTTAAACTTGTCTCGCCAATTAACCTGCCCTCTTGCTGCCCACGCACCAGGCAGAGGGCTCAAAGGGAAGGATGGAGGGATGGGATAGATCCAGAGTACTGCAGGCCGTATGACTGCACAGGGCCCCACGTGTTCTGGAGTCCATAGGAAACCTCCTTCCTGTCAATACACATGGGCCGTCTATAAGCTTGACATGACAAAATGAGTACGAGAACCTGAACCACTGGTATTTTATTTTTTAAATGGGCCTACAAGGCCTCGAACGCTGGGAGCCCCTGAAAGGAATGTTTTGTTTAACTGAACATCAAAAACTAATTACAGAAACATTTCCCTTTTTCATATGGGTGACTGGTGTGTCGGTCAAACATTCCAATGCTAGGAGGAGGCCTGCGCAGCCATTTCACGCAGGGCCACGGCTTCCCTGGATTCGGACACTGGGAGTGTGGGGGCTGGGGAATGTCGCTCGAGTGCTGGAGGCATGCTACATCATAGCTGCTTCGGCAAACAGCTCCGCCACCGTTTGAAATTGGCAAGGGGCCGATTTCAAAGGTAGCAAGGGGCAGGGAAAACGGGAGGACACGGGGTGGTGGGGGGGAAGAGAGAGATGGCAAAGGAAAGAGGGACCAAGCTGTTCACGCACCGGCGCGCCTGTGTAGCCTAGTGGATAAGGTGCTGGACTTGAACCTGTGGGGCTAGGGTTCAAAAGCAGTCTTAACCATGAACTCACTTGGTGGCCTTGGGCAAGTCAATATTTGGGCATTTTTACACACACCTTAAAGTTCCGGATTTTCCAATCTTCTGGGTTTACAAGTCGACAAGTAAGTTCCAGATGCATTCTTCACATGCACACACTGCCCTGAGGCAGTTCTGGATGCATTCTTCACACAAACACTGCCCTGAGGTAGCCGCAGCTGTAGACGTAAGGGGATGCCATGGAAATCCAGATGCAGTCTTCTCACACACAGACACACACACTCACTCTCTCTCTGCCCTGAGGCAGTTCCTGGATACATTCATCACACAAACACTGCCCTGAGGCAGCCTAAAGTAGCCGCAGCTGTAGACGTGAGGGGCTGCCATGGAAACCAAGTGACCACAGCTGCCTGGAGCAAAGCAGTTTACCAGGAGAACTTTTTACACACAAAAGTTCTGGGAGAAGTTCTATGCAGAAATTCAAAGAGCCAGATGTTTAAGATCTGGGTGAGTGATTCAGACACACAAAGTTCAGGATGTAACAGCAAACATGCAGGAAAAATGTGTGTGTAAAAACACCCATTGTCTCTGAGCCTCAGCTCCCCATATGAAAGGGAACTAACAGTGACCCACCACACGGGGCTGTTGTGAAGGTGAAGTAGATAAGGGATAAAAATAACTGAAAAATGATAAATGCTAGTAATAATACATACATACATGCATATGGGAATGTGGTTGTCACAATGGTCAGGTACCAAAAACAGAAGGGGAGGTACGTGTGTGGTTTAAGAAGTTTGAAAACCATTCTACTATTTCTTTATGCTGAAAGTGGCCACATTTCAAGTATATTCTTTCCCCCAGGCAATGGTGTCCTGTGAGCAAGCTGCCGGTATCAAAGCCCCAGTGCAAGATGGGAGGAGATGGATGAGGCTACCGGGCTCTCTCAACCAGCACAAATACCTTTAATAAATTAGAAATGGGATGAAAAACACAAGGCAGATGTGGGTGTGGGATTTGTGCTCTGCAGCTAGAGAGGCACATTTTAATGCCCCTGACCCACACAAACAAATTTAATATTGTCTGACTAGGCCCCATAGGAGTATACTGAAAATATAATGCATGCCAAATACTGAAACGAGACATCTGGAGTCCCTGCATCCCTCAAATGAAGTAACACGTGTTATATTACAGGCATGTTCCATGCTACCCTCATCTTGTAACCCTCTAATATCTTCTGCTGCAGGCATACTGACTTTGAAACCTTACCAGCAATAAAAGGGAACTGAGTTTTTCATAACCACTCTACTACCACACATCAAGGACTGAAGCTATCAAGAGAAGCCAAATGTTTAGAGTATGTGGTGGCTGTTATGCTCATCCCCCCAAAAAAATAAATACAAAAAACAAGGATCATTCTGCGGGCAACATGCAGACTAGACTGTTCATAACATGTGCTTTAAATTTCTCAAATTCTAGCTCTCCCAGAGCGTGGGAGGAAACCATTCTGTATTTGTCACAGAAAGAAAAAGCAATAAGTAGATCTGAAGCAAATAGTAAATTTGCTACCCATGATAAAATATCTGCCATTCTGGATAGTTTGGCAGTTATCCAACTGGTAATTGATTGCCGTGATGGGTAACGGACAAGCCAAGTAACACCGCAACGGTTATCCGGTTTACCATATTACTGCGATACCAAGTAATTGAACGTTACTGTTACTAATCTGGAGCTGGGTACAGAGGGGATGGGAAGTAAGCAGGATATGAATTAAGGGCAATATGGTCAACGGCAATTTGGTAAGTAGCATATGGCAAATGGTGCACTATGGTATTATGCGGTAATGAGGTTAAAAGGCTAACTGTTTAAACCACCAAACAATAAATGGATACTATTCGGTAAATCAGCCCTTGCTGGGGAGGATGGTTACCAGACAGTGGCAGATAACCATTATTAGGGCTACGAATGTCATGGAAATTTTCTTAAATGTCATGAGTTGGTCATGGCAGGAATCAGATAAAGTCACGGAAAACTCATGGGAAAGGGTTTTTTTTAACTTTTATTCAATATTGTATTTTGTAACCCACCCCCACCCCCCCTTAGATTGTAAACCCAGGGATTAGATTGTAACTCACCCAGCACAGAATAGGAGGAGTAAAACACACCCCACCCCTTAGATTGTAAACCCAGGGATTGTAAAGCCCTTTGAAAGCCCCAGGCTTAGATTGTAAACCCAAGCAGGGGATAGAGGCAGAGGAAATGCTGCTGTCTCCTCCTGGCGCCTCTTGAAGCTCTGACAATGGTAATGTTCTCTACCTCTGATCCTGCCACCACACCATGCCGTGCTGCCACTTGACCATGCCCAAAGCTCCACCCTCCACAAGAAACAACACTAAAGAGGGGTTTGGAGCTCCAGGGAGAGGCCGTGGCTTTACCCGGTGGCACCCAACGTGCTATTCCCGCTGGCGTCTTGCCATGCCTCCACGTTTCCACAGCCAGGGAGGGGGTTTGGCGCTCCAGGGAGAAAACCATGGATCTTCTTAGCACCATTGAGCGTGCTCTTCTCACCAGCTCTGCTCTTCAGTTTGGGGGAAATCTCGAAAAACTTGGGAAAAATCACAGAGGTCCTGGGAAGATCTCAAAAGTCATGGAGGGAGGCAAAAGTCACTAAAAACATGACTTTTGTCATGACCGTGACAAATTCTTAGCCCTAACCATTACAGCTCCAACAGCAAGACTATTGCCGATTGGAATGGCTTCCCCGCAGGAACCATAAACACAGCCTGCCCAGCGAGGAACATTATAATTCTTGAAAAGTGACTAAAATAGATTTCCATGGCTTAATAAATGAAAGGCTTCATATATTGACACTGGTTGTGCAAGAAAGGGCTTGCAAGATTCAAAGCCAACAGTGGTAAGTGAGAGCATGTGCACATGGAGGAGGGGAGACTGAAAGAAAAACACACTCCATCGGCATGGAAAGGCAACAGAAGCACATTTCAGCACTCATCAGATTCACAAAAGGAATCCCCAGTTTGCCAGCGATGCAAATATCCCGAGTTATAATCCTGTCTGAAGGGAAGCCCTAGGCTCACTGTGCTCGATGTAACCTCGATGCATGCGACAAATTCAATGCTGTGAGCCGGAAATAAAATTTTAGATCCATTAATTGCTCTCT
This sequence comes from Sphenodon punctatus, assembly GCA_003113815.1. Lineage (NCBI taxonomy): Eukaryota > Metazoa > Chordata > Lepidosauria > Sphenodontia > Sphenodontidae > Sphenodon > Sphenodon punctatus. The sequence continues at coordinate 1,100,492 of QEPC01015455.1, read as the reverse complement.
CTCAGACTAAGGGATTCGTTTGGTCTGATGGTGTCCTGATGTAGCGAATCACACTCTTTCAAGCAGCTGTTGCGTGTTAAAGAATGCCTGGTCTTCAACCAGTGCCCACACAGCCTGTATACCAGCTTGGCTTCCTCTCGTTTACAAGCAACCATCCTCTCTGACACTATAAACCACACCCAAGAGCCATCTATTGGTTGATTGGTGTACTGCAAACACTCTTATGAAGTGCCATCTTAAGGCTTAGGCCCTAGGGGCCCATGTCTCAGGCCCCAAGTTGGAAGGGAGCCACTCAAGATCCAGGCTTTGTGCATGATCAAGGCTGTAAAAGTCCACTTGCTTCTGGTGAGTACAACTTTACAGCAGGCAAGTGCTGCCTAGTTAGGAGAAGAGGAGCGGGGCCTCTGTAACTAGAGTTTCCAGCAGTTGCAGCAGGAACGGGGACTTGTCCCAGGCCCACTGTGAGGAGTTTGCCATCTACTTTGCAGACAAGATCGCTCGGATCCAGAGCAATTTTGACACCGGATTAAGAGCAATAGAGGCAGAGCGAGAGGCCCCGTCTGGTCTATCTTCTTGGGTTGAGTTTCAGGAAGTGATGCCAGCCGATGCCGTGGATGTCCTGGGGTCTGTTAGAGCCACCAGTTGTGAACAAGATCCATGCCCATCCTGGTTGGTGAAAGCCTCCAGGGAGACTTTGGGGACGGTGCTGGCAAGGGTAATCAATGCATCCCTTCAGCAGGGGAGTTTGCCCCCTGGTCCCAAGGAGGCCATGGTGCACCCCCTGCTGAAGAAGTCATCTTTGGATGTGGACGCACTCGCCAGCTACCGACCTGTCACTAACCTTCCCTTTTTAGGAAAGGTTATTGAACGGGCAGTGGCACTGCAGCTCCAGGCTCATCTTGACAGCATCAGTTTCCTTGACCCATTTCAATCAGGGTTCTGGCCCGGCTATGACACAGAGACAGCACTTGTGGCCTTGGTGGACGATCTCTGCTGGGAGATGGATGCAGGACGTTCAACACTTCTGATCCTGCTAGATCTCTCGGCCGCTTTTGATACAGCGGACCACGGGTGCTGTTGAGACGATTGTGAGCCCTGGGGGGGGTCTGGACAGGACTATCTTAGGGTGGTTCCAATCATTCCTCTCGGGGAGAAGCCAGCGGGTTGTCCTGGGGGTTGAATCTTCTAGCCCCTGGGCCCTGGATTATGGTGTTCCGCAAAGTTCTAGTCTGTCTCCATTATTGTTTAATGTATATATGCAGCCCTTGGGGGAGATCGTGAGAGGGTTTGGTGTGCGTTGCCACTAATATGCGAATGACACCCAGCTATCTCTCTCCTTTTCATCCGACCCAGGTCCTACCATCTCAGTGTTGTTCCAATGTTTGGAGGCTGTGGCGGATTGGTTATGGCAGAGCAGACTGAAACTTAATCCTGATAAGACAGAGGTGATGGCGGTGGGTAGGGTGAGGGAGGTGTTGTCTCCCCTTATAGAGGGGGTCCACCCTCCCGTAACCCAGCAGGTTCAGAGTCTGGGAGTGTTATTGGACTCAGATCTCCAACTAGATCGGCAGGTGGAGACGGAGGCTACGGCCACCTTCCGCCAGCTGCATCTGGTGCAAAGGCTGCGTCCATACATTTCCAGACCCGACCTGGCCACCCTCATCCATGCTTTCATCACTTCGAGGCTGAACTACTGCAACGCGCTCTATGTGGGGCTTCCCTTGACGCTGGTTCGGAGGCTGCAGCTGATGCAGAATGCGGCGGCTCGTCTCCTGACGGACGAGCCGACGGGAGCATATCACTCCTGTGCTCCGCATGCTGCACTGGCTTCCTATAGCGTACCGAGCCAGATTCAAGGTGTTGACTTTGGCCTATAAACCCCTGCACGATCTTGACCTGCCATACCTCAGGGACTGCCTCACCTTCTGTGCCCCAGAGCGACCCCTTCGGTCTGCCGGGGGTGCCTTCTTGGAAGACCCCCATGTAAAGTGGGGAGCCACAATGGAGAGAACGTTCTCGGTGGCCAGGTCGCATTTATGGAACTCCCTCCCAGAGGAAGCCCATCTGGCCCCAGGTTTGCTGGCCTTCCACCGGGCCTCCAAAACTTGGGGGGGGGTAAATGTTTTGGGGGGGGTTTAGGATTTTAGATGTTTTACTTTTGTGAATTAGTGTTTTAATGTTATTTTGTGGGTTTTTTGTATTGTAAGCCGCCCCGAGATGCCGTGGGCATGAGGGGCGGCTAAGAAATATAAATAAATAAATACAAATAAAATAAGTACCTGATCACGGGGACAGCTCTGACTACTAGTGAGCGGTCAGGGGTGTGTGTGTGGATTACCAGCACACGGACCACCCGGGGCAGTTCAGGTGTGGTAACGTGCACCTTGGGAGCACTGTGTGGGAGCAGAGCGTGACACATTCATCAGCCTGATTCATGCAAGGAAATGAACATTGTAATCCTATGTTGCTATAGTATGTAGCATGTAAAACACCAGTATTTTGACCTGTAATAAAATACTGGACACAAAAATCACTAAAAAAAAATGTCTATTCATTTCCTAGGGTCAGGGCCCACAATCAACACTGTGCCCAGTATCCCCCAAACCCTTATGACCAGAAGGGAGGACGCCACAGATGCAGCTCTCCGACCTCCTCTCTGATTTGCAGGTGACACTGAAAAGGTCATTTACCAAGTGGAGGTAAAGATGAAGAGATACTGTTAGGTGACCCGCCAATTCTGCAGCTTCAAAAACTCCATGCACCTGCCCATTTGGAAACCTCTGTCCTAAAGTTAGATGTCTCTTTGTGCCCTAGGGTTGCTAGCATCAAATATTAAATTCAACCACCTGTGAAAATACACTAATTCCTTGCAAGTAGAAAGTGAAAACTGGCCACTTGAAAGTAGTCCATATAAAGCTGCTCTTGTCCCTTCCTAACAAGGCCCCGTCCCTTGAACAACATCATGTCGTACAATGGATGTTAACAGACCTAATGCTGGACCGGTTCACCCACTATGGCTCACCTGGGACAGCGCCTCACCCCGCGCGTCTGTTTCTGGGTTGTCAAATGCAGGCCTGGTACAGACGCGTTGATGAGGTAGGTGGCTGGTCCAGAAATGCAGACCTAGAAGAAATTGGGCTCAGAGTCTGGGCCCAAGGACTGCCCAGGTGGGCCGTAGCAGGCCGAACTGGTCAGGCACAACTGTTCCCGCACCAACCTGGGAACCATGCGCACCAACTCGGCCACGGCTGCCTGTCACGGCAGTGGGGGGGCGCCAGCTGCAGTGCAGGGGTGGGGCCGACTTGCTGCATGTCGTTCCCTGTCCCCCCTCCCTTGTCTTGTCAGGCCGGGAACACCTTTATTCCGTTCCCTAACCGGGGTGAGCCCAACGCTCTTTAAAGGGCATAGCTGCTGGTGGGGTTGGGAGCAGGCAAAAGGGGCACTTGGCCTTCCTCTGACTTCATATGACCCTGCCCTTCTGGACCACCATGATGTTATGACATTCCACGGGGACAAGCCATGCTGGGAAAAGGTGGGAGAGCCTCATCATGTTGCCGATTTCCGACATGGCCACCTCTCCCGACCCCAACAAACTTTTTTGGAGAGCCTTGATAAAGGTGAGTAGCCATGCCAGAAAGGGTTGTGGCAGAGGGAACTCCTACCCCTTTCCAACTTAGCCACACCTCTTTCCACGTATGATGACATCATGGTCTGCAGGAGGTGAAGCCACTTCAGAAATGGCAGGGGATTCCCTTTGCCCTGCCCCTTCCAACATGGCCCCGACTCTTGGTAAAACATTCCATGAGGCAGCCCTGCTAGTACTAGTGGCTTTATGCCACTCACGAGATGGCTTGGGAAAAATTTGAGGGTTTAATTGGATTCAAAGATATATTTAAAATTCAGCACTTCAGACAGCGGATGTTTTGGTTGGATTGAGAGGCAACACACAAATAAAAAGAGGAATAGCCAAGCCCAAAGGGCAAGTAAGAGAAATAGGATAGGGTTATTTTTCCACCAAATGTAGAGTCATCCCTGCCCACTATTCTATCTCAAAAGAATACTGCAGTGTTCCGGAAGGCTCAGGCCTCCTGACTTGGCGTTTTCTCCACAAGACCAGTTGGTTTGTTCCAGTTTCAAAGCTGAAATCAAAAGCAGCCTGTCACCTATGTTAGATTAGTCTCTGAAAGAGGGGAAACTAGTGTTTTGGAGACCTCCAGAATATCAGGGAGTTACTCATTTCCCCTTATTAAGAGGCTTTGCACGTTGGCCACCATTCCATTCTGAGGCTATAGATTGCCAAGGAACGATTTGCAAAGACAACGATTTTCTAGAGTGGCCCTAAGGATTTTTGGAAAGATTTTCTTATGATTTTTTCCGTTCTTTTTAAGAAGAAAAACTGGAAACAGTTACATTAAAGGTCCCGTTTGTGGCACTATTAATACATCGTATTACATTGACCATACTGATTTTTTAATTTTTTTTTACAGAATACGTCCAAGTAATCATTCCCTTATTTGAACGGTCGAAACTGCGGCTGCTGTGAATTTGCCGTGAACACACATGCGTTAGACCGGGGGCGGGGAACCTTTCCCCTCCCCTGGCCCACTCTGAAAATTAGTACAAGCTCCAAGGGCCACACACACAGGCTGGGGGCAGGAGTGTTTATTGGGCATGCTCAGGAAGAGAAAGGCCATGGATCTGTCCTGTTTCCTTACATGCATGCACTTATCAGAAATACAGGTTGCAGGGCTGCACTGGAGCCAATACAGCCCTGCAATCTGTATTTCTGCTAAGTGCCCTCTAAAGATTTGCATATATGGCCACCCTACCCTCATCTGTGCTCTCTTACCCTGAGCTCAGTTCTTCAGTGCTTGGAGGTAGGAACAGGATCTAGGAGACAGATCTTGAAACAGAAGCAGCTACATAAAAACTAGCGGTGGACTGTCAATTGACTCCTGGGCCATTCACCGTGGCCTTGATGCTTGAAATGGGACCTGAGCCTCATCTTGATTCCACATCACAAAGCCATCCATTTATCTTGCCTGTCATTGTCCATGCAAGGCAGGCCCAGGTCTATATTATTAGCAAACCATTGGAAAAGCACAACTAATATCTACTGGCCACGTATAGGTTTTAAAATCAGTGCCAAAAGGTGCTTTCCCCTTTTAGGCAGCCAGTTCCTAGAGAAAGTGCAGGAAGAGGAAGGAAGACTAGACCAGAGGTTGACAAATTACAGGTGATGGCCCCAAGCCCCACCTATTGATGGGGTTACGAGCCACACTGTTGTTTCTTTTCCCCATTTTTGTTGCTGTGTGGGGTCACGAGATTACATTTCATTTTCATATTTATTTATTTATTTATTAGCCGGCCCCTCCTGCCTCAGGCAGCTCGGGGCCGCTCACATCATATAAATATAAAAACACTTAAAACAACTTTAAAAGGAGGGACCACATACCCACCCCCACCCATCCCACTCAAACCCCCAGCCATCACCCTCACTAAACACCTGGTGAAACAGCCAGGTCTTACAACTCCGTCGAAACGAGGGGAGATCAGGGGCCAGCCGGGTGGCAGGGAGCTCCACAACCGTGGTGCGGCCACCGAGAACACCCTCTCCTGCGTGGCCCCCTGGAAGACTCGGGGGACCTTGAGCAAGGTGCCCCCAGATGACCACAGGGGCCGGTCCAAAGCCTGGCCGGTGATGCGGTCCCACAGATATGCAGGAGGCCCTATGCCATTTAGAGCTTTATAGGACAATACCAACACCTTAAATCGGGCCCAGAAAACCACTGGCAGCCACCGGTGTAATGTGCTCCTGGAGTCCTGGCAGCCCAGCCCCACCAAAACCCGGGCTGCCGCATTCTGCACCAGCTGCATCTTCCGAGCCGTCACCATGGGTAGCCCCATGTAGAACAAGTTACAATAGTCCAACCTGGAGCTGATGAAAGCATGGACGACAGTGGCCAGGTCAGAGTCTGAGCCGACATACGGCCGGAGCCGTCGCACCGTGTAGTTGGTGAAAAGCACTCCTCACTCCTCAGGTGTAGTTGGTGAAAAGCACTCCTCACCACAGCCTCCACCTGAATATCCAGGCAGAGCTGCGCATCGAGGAGCACCCCCAGACATCAAACATGGGAAACCAATGGAGGACAGACCCCGTCAATGATGGGGGCCACCATCTCCACTATGTTACTCATCAACATCACTGCCGTCTTGTCAAGATTCAGCCTCAGTCGGTTTGACCTCATCCAGTTCCCCCACAGCCGTCAGACGCCGGGTAAGCACCGAGACTGCCGAGCATGGGTCTGTTGAAAAAGAGAGGTATAGCTGGGCATCATCAGCATACTGATGACACCGCACGCCAAACCTCCTGAGTAAGTAAGCCAGTGGAGATGGTGGCCCCCATCATTGACGGGGTCTGTCCTCCATTGGTTTCCCACGTTTGAAGTCTGGGGGTGCTCCTCGATGCGCAGCTCCGCCTGGATATCCAGGTGAGGCTGTGACGAGGAGTGCTTTTCATCAACTACACCTGGTGCAACGGCTCCAGCCTTATGTCGGCTCAGACTCCGACCTGGCCACCATCGTCCATGCTTTCATCAGCTCCAGGTTGGACTATTGTAACTTGCTCTACATGGGGCTACCCACGGTGACGGCTCAGAAGGTGCAGCTGGTGCAGAATGCGGCAGCCCGGGTTTTGGTGGGGCTGGACTGCAGGACTCCAGGAGCACATTACACCGGTGGCTGCCAGTGGTGTTCTGGGCCCGATTTAAGGTGTTGGTATTAGCGTAGAAAGTTCTAAATGGCCTAGGGCCTCCTGCATATCTGTGGGACCGCCTCACCCTCCAGGCTTTGGACTGGCCCCTGTGCTCATCTGGGGGCACCTTGCTCAAGGTCCCCCAAGTCTTCCAGGGGGCCACGTAGGAGAGGGTGTTCTCGGTGGCCGCACCACGGTTGTAGAACTCCCTGCCGGTGGGGGCCCAGCTGGCCCCTGATCTCCTCTCGTTTCGACGGAGTGTACATGCAGGCACTGAGTGACTGCATGTACACACTGAACAGAAGAGGGGACAAAACAGAACCCTGCGGGACTCCACACGAGAGGTATGATGAAAAATATTCCCCGAGCACCACTCGCTGAGTTCTTCCAGTAGGAATGAGCAGAAGCATTCTAGAACAGTCCCACCCACCCCTGCACAGTCCCTCAGGTGTGTCACCAACATCTCATGGTCAAAGGTATCAAATGCAGCCAATAGATCTAATAGGATCAACAGGGTCGAACGACCCCATTCCCGTTCCCAGCGCAGATCATCCATCAAAGCCACAAGCACAGTCTCAGTGCCATGACACGGTCAAAATCCTGACTGGGAGGGATCAAGAAAACCGAAGCGATCAAGATGCCCCTGCAGCTGCTGGGCCACAGCCCGTTCAATAACCTTCCCTAAAAAGGGAAGGTTAGAGACAGGCCAATAGCTGGCAAGGAAATCAAAGTCAAAAAAAGGTTTCTTGAGCAGAGGCCGCTCCACCGCCTCCTTGAGACAGCCCAGCACTCTGCCCTCCCGAAGAGAGGCGTTGACCGCAATGCAGCTGTCTCTTATACACATCTAGATGTGTATAAGAGACAGGCCTAGCACTCTGCCCTCCCGAAGGGAGGCATTGACCACCCCAGCCAGCAATGAACCCATTGTCTCCCGGCAAGATTGAATTAACTAAGATGGGCACGGAGCTAACTCACAAGAGGTGGCCCTAACTGCCCCAAAAACATCGACCGCATCAGCGGGTATCACTGACTGAAACTGATTCCCATACAATTTCATAACGTCCAGTTCCTCATGTATATCAATTGTAGTGTTGAAGTCCTGGTGAATACGAGTGATTTTCTCAACAAAATAATCCACAGACATGTCACAATGGGCCTTAGATGACTCCACTCCCAGGTGAAGGGAGGCCGGACTGACCAGCCCCGTTACCACCCGGAAAAGCTCCGCTGGACAGGATTTTGTGGATGCTATAAGGGCAGCGAAGAACTTCTTTGCTGCTTTAATAGCTACGGCATAGACACGTAAACTGGCTGTATGACGCAATCAGTCAGCTTCAGCATGAGAACGATAGCACTGCCGCTCTAACCGCCACCCTTCTCGCTTCAGCAACTGCAGCTCCTCGGAAAACCAAGGAGGCCTGCAGTCCTGCCACGTGGGTAGCGGATGCCTAGGAGCTGTTCGATCAATGGTCCCAGTCATCAGAGTATTCCATAATACGACATGGTCATCAATGAGACAGTCGTCAAGATCAGAGGGTCTCTTGCCCAGAGCCATCTGGAATCGCTCCAGTTCCATCAACCTCCGGGGGCAAACCATTCAAATTGGTTCAGCATCCTTCCGGGGCCAGACATGTGCCAGGCGCGAGACCTGCAGGAGGTAATGGTCCAGCCATGACAACAGTATAGTTGATATCTCCCCCACTAACGGATCACCTGCCTCAAGACCAGTACAAAACACAAGATCCAAGGTATGCCCCCCACAATGTGTCGGGCCAATCACTTTCTGAGACAGGTCCATGGTTGTCATGGTGGCCATGAACTCACCCTCTGCTCCCCCAAGGTCAGTGTCAGCGTGGATGTTGAAGTCCCTCAAGACTATTGTCTTCGGGGACCTAAACATCACCCCCGATATCAACTCCTCTAGAGCATGCAGGGAGGCTGTTGCACAGGTAGCTGCATGGTAGACAAGCAGCACTGCCAAACTGTCACCTGCCAAATCAAACCCAAGGTGGAGAACCTCTATATCCAGTATGGGTTGCACTGGATACCTCCGCACTGACCATCGCTCCTTAAAAGTCATAGCTACACCGCCTCCCCTCCCCCCGCCCCTCCATTCGCGGTTGATGTTGCACAGCATACCCAGCTGGAACAAGGTCAGCCAGAATAGGCCCTGACCCATTGTCCAGCTAGGTCTCCGTGATGCGTAAGAGATTGGCGGCACAGTCCAGGATCATCTCCTGGACAGTTGTTGCTTTTTATTGGCCACCAATCTCGCGTTTAACAACACCAACACAGGATCGGGGGGGCCCTCTGACCAAGAACCACCTGCCCCTCCGCCTGGGAGGTAGTGAGCGGGACATGCACCAAGCACCCGTCCCGCTTCACCGATCTCGCACCCCTCCCATTGGGGTTGCACAGGCACAAAGAAAAGTTTGAGAAACTGGGAGCTCCAGAGAAAGAAAAAAAAGAAATACAGGCTGTTTTAGGAATAATTCTGTGTCTCCTCTAGCCACCAAAGAGCCACGTTGCCAGGACTACGGAGTGAAAATGAGAAGCACATGGCATGGAGTGTCCTAAGCAAGCCTTTTGAATTCTAACTGGGATAAATGAAGCGCAGTTGTGTGTTTGGAAAGTCTTGCCAGACAGACAGGGACAGACAGAGGTGGTAAGACAGCTCAAAGAGCATCAGACAGCATTTTGCAAAGGAAAGATTTTGGAAACACCGGAAGTACATTTTTAATGCAGTGACTAACAAATTTCCCCTCATCCCTTTTGTCTTTAACATTAAAGCTTACTAGTCAGTGCACTACTTAAGCTCAAGCTGGGTCTGAGCCTGACTGCATTAGCGCATCTCCCAACATCTTCAGCCACCAAAGAGAGACAAACCCCGCCCTCTCATCCAATAAGCCCCACCCTCAGTGAATAAGCTCTGCCCCCTCGTGCATTTACATGCCCACGCACACACCTCCCAACATTCTAAGTGCGTAGAGAGGGACAAAAGCTCTCCTGCTTCTCATTTCACTTAGTTTCTTGCCATTCAATCATTTCCCCATTATCATCTCAAGCGCTTTTGGTGGGGGGAACGGACAACCAGGAAAGAGGTGCCCAAGGTTTGAGTACCGGTCTTTTTTCTCTCTCTTACCTGAAGGACGGACTTTGACCCCTTGGAGGAGGGACAGTGAGATTCAGCTACCAGGGAAGGAAGTGTTCTTCCCACCTCTGAACAGAGACTGTTGGGAGGATGCAGGTGAGCCCAACTGAGCCTGGATCCAATTTGTCTGGGCGGCCCTACCCCCACATGGAGCACTGTGATGTCACTGTACAGGGAGGGACTACATCAGAAAAGGGGCAGGGCTAAAGCATTCCTTTGCCCCTTTAATATTTCGACAGGCCTCTGCAAGGGGGGAGGCTATGTCAGAAAAGGAGCGGACTAAGATGTCCGCTACAGAGTGCTGTGATGTCACATTATTTTATATCGGGCAGGACCATTCACAGTTTAAGAGACCAGCCTGGTCCAAGCCTGAGAAACTTGGGCAGAGAGCACACCCAGCTGCGTCCCATCCTGCTTGGGTCATGCTGCAGGTCTATTTATTAGTCTCTTCAAGCACTGCTTCACATGAGTAATTACATTCTTTATTGCAGCTCACGTTTTAGTTTACTGTCCATATTTCATAGATGAAGTGAGAAAATTCTTGTGATTAGCAAAAAGTGTAGACATTGCTTCCATGAAAACATCCAGTCATGAGCAGCTGCAAGACTGGATCCCATGGTCTGTGGATAAACCACCTATTTCACAGCTGAGTGAAATAATGGAGGGCACGTTCAATTGAGGGCACGTTCTGACAAACAGTGTAAAACTGAAGTAATATTAATTAGTCCACTTTGGTACGGTTCACATGGCAGTGGGAAACAGATGCAGTTACTTCATGAACTCCCCCTAATGGTCCTGGCAAACAAGGTTACCCTTTTCTTTTTACTTGGAGAGTTCACACTAAAAAGATAGTTTGAAGGAAGAGGTGAAGGGGGGAGTATTTACCCCTGATTTTCAGGAACACCTAGTTATCTTCCTGCTCCTGAATAAAATCAGTTCAGAGCTCTATACACGTGAACGAATCAAGAGTTAAAGTGACGTACGGCGCAACTATTGTGAAGCGTCTGTCTGTTGGAATGTGGCCCCAGTGTTGTGCTGAGAAATAGTTGTTTTTAAAGAGGACAGAATAATAAAGGAAAAAAATAAGCAGCTGCCAATTATTGGAAGAAAGTTAAAATCATGATGTCACCAAGTTCCAATTAAGCTTCTCTTTGCTTCCTTGAGGCAAAACAAAAAACACAAACACTACAAAAGCTACCTAATCTTCCCATTAAGAATAAGGCTTTAAGAAGAGGATAAATTCTCCACAGTGCACTCTAAATAGAGATCATTAAAGAAAAAGAAACACTCTAGGGGATGAGAAATTAGCAAGCGATGGCACTGATTTTTCCTTTTGTGTTTCCACACGTGGGCCTACATAAGGATGTGATAAACTTACACTGTGCACTATTTTTATACACAAGTTTAGCATTCACAGTTCTTTACCATCCTTATGAGGTTCTACTTCAACAAGTAGAGAAATTGTGTGAGGTTGGTTATTGTTATTCCCATTTTAGAGATAAGAAACGGAGGGTGAGAGAGAGTGTGACTTCCCAAAGGCCACCCACGAGAGTTCATGGCTAAAATGGAATTTGAACCCTGGTCTCCCAGGTGGAAGTCTAACACCTTCACCAGTAGACTCCACTGGCTCACATGTGAAATAGAGAACAATCTACACCACCGCCCCATCTGAAACGCCTCAGTCTGCATTCAAGCATCACAATTACGGCCTGCAGACCACAGTGGCGGCACCACACCTTTGCCTCTGGTGGCCACTGCCAGAGTCAAGGTGATGAGCTAGATGGACCATTGGTCTGACCTAGTAGGCCACTTCTTATGTTCTTATTGCACGGTGATCTATGGTGGAATACTATGGAATGTATCTATGCTACTTCCAGAACATGGCATGCAGGGATACCAGAAGACACAGGCAATTCCTCTTTGCCCTTTGCATTGTGGGAGGTACCACAGCAAACAGGGAGAGGAAGAAGCCAATGAAACACAAGGAAATCGACAGGTATGTGACCGCACATAAAGACACTTCATTGCTATTGGACAAGACCAATAAAGAAATTGTGTGATGTGTTCTGCAAGGAAGAAGAGTGTTGTGTGCATGAAGATAAAAGGAATGGGGGAAATTTGTTAGTTTATAAAATTGGTTTATAAATAAAAATAAGTAAGTTTTACTTTGGGGACTCTGACTTCTCCATGATGAATCTGTCCTGGTGGGGAATCAAAAGTTCAGTGATGCCAAAGGGCTAAGGAGGTAATGAGGAATACTGGGAAACGTTCTGCAGGCACATACCATGGCAATGTACTGAACAAAACAGAACATGCCACATGGTGCCGTTTCCCCCATCGTCAGAGCCACAACGCATTAGTGGTTAGCAGTGCTAGAAAGCACTCTGCTTTAAAATGTATCCAGGTCAGAAGGAAAAACAAAACATTAAAATATTCTTAAAGAGCATAAGAAACCAGGCACAACACTGGGCTAGACAACCACAAGTGAACGGAATGAGACATGGATTCAAGAAACCGGAGACGCAAAAAGGATGTTGCGCCATCTTGCTGTGAGCTGCTGCACCGGGCAACAGCACTAAAATGTACATATTTTGAATCATTTTTAGCCTGGTGGCTCACAACAAAATTACAGTCTTTGAGGGGATGGAAGAGGGACTAGAATGAGTTCTTTGGGTGGGAAAGCACAATAACCTTTTACAGAAGAGAAAGCATCATCATTCAGCCCAGTCTTGTGCAGGGCAGACAGATACGAACACCGAATGCTCTCCTGTCAAGTGTCGGAGGACTACGTCAACTTTTAATGTTATGCACAACTTGATTAGGCTGTGGATGGAGTGGATTCTTTGAAACTGACAACATAGCAAGCCCTGCTGGTCTAGAGCCTTTTTTAAAAAAAAAAAATGATAAGTGTCAGAAGACCACAATCAGGCCCAAGGGAAGTTGGCTTGAATGGATTTGACTTTGGAAAAACAGAGATCCAGATCTGAATTTTTCCAAAGACTCAGAGTTTGGATCCAAGATTGTTTCAAATTAGCCAGTTCCCATATGTACCAAGGAGGGCAGAGATATTATACCTCCTGTTGCAATCCTTTTCTCCAACACTTTCAGATTAGGAGAGAGGGAAAGATGCTGTATTTTCAGAATCCTACTGCACTTCAAGTGTCTCTGTCATGCACTCAGGCTACAAGCTTTTCTTTCCTGTCACAAGGCCAAATCAAAATTTCAAATCCGCATGTTCTACAGATCTTCAGGGTGTCTGAAATAAGGGACATTCCTGAGAATAAAGGAACATCTGGCAACCCTACTTATCACGCACATCTGTAGAGAACCGATTCTGAGGCTACACCAGGCAAGTGTTCAGTAAAGGCATTCAAGAGTAAGAGACAGTTGAGAGGTAATAAAAGCAATTTTCTACAATATCTCTCTAGAATACAGCTGAAATAGGTAGCAAGTTTTGCAGGTGGTAGTTACATTTTGGGGGTTGCCCTTCAGCCAAGTATCTGAACAACATCCACAATCAAACCGGGTAATGGCTAGAAGTGAAATGAGTACCTGCAAAAATGGGTAAGCCCACTGAATTTCCAGTACCCAACCTGACTTGTCAACTTCGGGTATTAATCGGTACCCATTACTGTCCAACAGGTTACCCAATGTCCCAATTTTCTTACTTCCTGTTCCAGAATATTGACTTCATTCCCGATTTTTAAAGTTTCCATCTTGTTTTTTTCCTATTTTCCCTGAACAGATTTTCCAATAAGTAACTGGCACTGATAACTTCTGATTTTGGGGGTAATCAGGTATCCGATCGGCATTCAGGCAGCCCACTGGGTACCCAGCACAATGCCCAAAACACCAAGTATTTCTAGCGGGTAATAAAAGGACACATTTCAGCTTTAGTCATAGCTTAGCCATCTTTTCAGGTATCTCATTTAGGGATTTTTTCGGTCACTCGATATTTCACTTATGTTGTTTCTAGCAATTAAGCATGTGCAAAAAGGGCTAATATTGTTGAAATGAACTAAAATACCAAAGTGAACAAAAAAACCAACCACGCCTAAACCCCACCCAAAAAACAACCAGAAAAGATACCTGAGGGAACAAAAATGGATCTAGGTTATTACCCAAGCTGCCATTTTCAGTTCTACAACTTAATCATAAGTTCTTCAGTTCAATCGCCTTCAGTTCAAGAACTTAATACATGAACTTTTGATCCTGGCATTGGCTACAAGACAACAGAAGAGTCAAGATAAAGGGCTGGATGGTCCATATTGACTAGTCCCTGGAAGAACTGTCTTTCATCAGTAGATGCTTGAGCTGAGCTCCCTTTCTGAAGGTCAGAAGCATGAGTTTGTGGGATCATCCATGCTCTGGACAGTAATTCTAAACTATACGCAGGCTCAAATGGACTCACTGGTTGAACAGATGAGCAAGCACTGCGCAGATTTACTTATCCATGATCTATGGCCACCATGACATAATTAAACCAATTGATCAAATATGAAGCAATGATTTCAGGTTTCATGAAGTCACGTTTGTATCATTCACTTTTGTATCATTCATACTACATGCTTAAACCGATTTAGTACTGCCACTACCTGCTCCAGTGGCCATTTCATAAAAATGCACACAATAAAACCTATCCTTTCATGCCTTCAATGCAAAGCAATCCAGGTTGAATTCTATCGAGATCTTGGCAAGTGAGATGCTTTGTGCTGCAGCCTGGGAATAATTTTTATCCTGTGTTCACCAACCAAACACAATACAAAGGTACTTTGGTTTAGAAACTGAAGGGGATTAATCTGCTCCAGATTGTTCCACAACAGGCAGGGACAGCGTCTATTTCTATGTTCTGTACAGCACCAGGTCCCACGACTGGCGCTATATACATGTTTATAATAATAATAATAATAATACATGGTTCACCACCTACTCCTCAATGTTGCTTGATGTGCAAATGTTACCGAGATACAAGCAAGAGTTCAATAAACCAATTTAGCTGTATGTGTGAACGTGGTCTTAGCCAATGCATCACAATCTTTACATGCAACCCCCCCTTTGCTATTCTGTGTCCGAGGGTTTATATGCATGCTACTATGGAATGACTAGCTCTCACAAATGTATAGCATGTTTTATAGGAATTTTCTAGGGCTGCAACGAATATTCAGAACAGACGCCGAATTAGCTGAATTTGGTATATTTGCTTCTGTTATAACAAAGCAAAGAGGAAACAAAATTCAAATTCTGTCTTGTTTACAAAACTGAATATTTGCTTTGTTAATTTAGTTTTGGTTAATTCATTATTTTGTATTTGTTTACACAGTTTTGTTAACCTTGGTAGTACTAGCACTAAATAATACCAAACAGTGCTATACAATACCAAATAACCAATTACAGATTATTAATTATTATTATTATAAGCAGTTATATATAGCGCCAGAAGCGTACCTGGTGCTTTACAGAGAATAAAATAGACAGTCCCTGCCCGAGAGTATACAATCTAAAGACAAGGGGAGGGGAGACAGGGAAGGGGGAACAGAGGGAGAGAGAAGGGATGCAACATTCACGAGGATGTGAGAGCTCAGGTACACGTTCGTCGCTTGGTTACAATAACTCGGAGTTTGCAGATAACAGGTGGGGGATAATCCTGGGTGGGGATGATTAGCAGGAGTTAGGAAGGGCGGAGGGGAAGAGGTGGGTTTTGAGGAGGGACTTGAAGGTGTGGAGGGTGGGGCAAGGCGGACGAGGGCAGGGAGGAAGTCCCAGGTGTGCGGGGCAGCGAGAGAGAAGGAACGAAGTCGGTTGGGGGAGCAGGGGAGGTGTGGGAGAGGGGAGCGTAGTGCTCGAACAGAGGTTCGGAAGAAGATCAGAGCAGAGAGGTAGGGGGGAGCGAGGTTGTGAAGGGCTTTGTAGGTGAAGACGAGGAGCTTGTGCCGAATGCGCTTGGGAAGAGGGAGCCAGTGGAGAGAGGAGAGCAGCGGCTGCACATGGTCAAAGCAACGGGCTAGGTGGATGATCCTGGCAGCGGAGTTTTGAACAGAGATGAGAGAAGCAAGGTGAGAGTGGGGAAGGCCAGCGAGGAGGAGGTTACAATAGTCAAGGGGTGAGATGACTAGGGCGTGGATGAGAGTTTTGGCAGAGGAAACAGACATAAAAGGGCGGATCTTAGCAAAGTTGTGGAGAGAGAAGAGGCAGGATTTGGCCACGGAGTCAATGTAGGGTTTGAAGGTGAGGTGCGAGTCGAAGATGAAGCCCAAGCTATGGGCTTGGGGGACAGGGAGGATGGAGACCCCGTCAATGGCAATTGACAGGGAAGAGGGAGAGGAAGGATCAGGAGGGAAGATCAGGAGTTCAGTTTTCACCATGTTCAGTTTGAGTTGGCGCTGATACATCCAGGCGGAGATATCAGAATGACAATTGGTGAGACAAGCTAGGACAGAGGGGGAGAGGGAAGGAGTGGAGAGACAGAGTTGAGTGTTCTCAGCATATAGGTGGTATTGGAAACCATGGGAAACAATGAGTTTGCCTAGGGATTGGGTGCAGACAGAGGAGAGGGCCAAGGACAGAGCCTTGGGGAACCCTGACCAAGAGGGGTAGGGAGGAGGAGGGGCAGGAGTTAGGAAGAGAAACATTGAAGGAGTGGCCAGAAAGGGAGGAGGCGAACCAGTCAACAACAGAGTCCCAGAATCCCAGGGAGTGAAGCGATTCAAGCAGGAGCGAGTGGTCAATAGTGTCGAAGGCAGCAGAGAGATCAAGGAGGATGAGAATAGAGTAAAGGCGGTTGGATTTAGCCACAAGAAGATTGTTGGTGATCTTAGCAAGAGCGGTTTCAGTGGAGCGAAGGGGGCGAAAGCCAGATTGGAGGGGGTCAAGGGAGGAGTTGGCAGAGAGGAGGGCGAGGCAACAGGAGTAGACAACCTGTTCAAGGAGCTTGGATGCAAAAGGGAGGAGGGAGACAGGACGGTAATTAGAAGGTTCAGAGGGATCCGGAGTGGACTTTTTGAGCATGGGGGAGATATTCAGTCATGTGACTGAATATGTCAATTATATTTGCAAATATCAAATCCCATATCCATTTTTGAGCCCTACTATTTTAAGTTTTTAAATCCAAGCATGATTTTTGGGGGGAGTGGGGAGGACTATCCCACAATTTTGTAACATTTGGAGTTGACAGCCCTACAGATCTGTTAGCACAATTTAAGCACTCAACATACTACATGAAAAAAACCTCTGCCTCCCTCCCAAAAACTTTGTTGTCCAGCTTCTGTCAAAGTCTGGCTGTAGGCCTGCAATTCCCACTTATGGATAAGCCACCCCTTGACTAATGTCACTTGTGAACCCTAGTAAGGGGTTTAGCAGTTCTAAAGATAAGGAATGACAGGAGTGGGAGGTAGCTTAACTGCACAATCAGGGATATTACAAGGTAGCTAATTTATGGTCGACATCTGCTGGGCCATGTTAATTGCTGGGTTGAGGATGTTCTTGGTGAAGAGCAGATCGGATATAGGGCATGTCGTTCCTGTATAGACCAGTGTTTCACTTTGTACTACATCATAAATAAATAGTAAGAAAGAAAATGCAGCTGTAGGCTGCATTTTCTGACGTGAAAGCAGCTTTCAATACAGGGTACTTTCAGACATGACGCTAACCACCCTTTAACCACCCTTGGAGGTTATTTATGCATGTTGCAGGGCTGTATTGGTGCCCTATGCAGCCCTGCAACATGCAGTAAGCCCTAGGGGCAGGGACCGTGTCTATTTTATTACTTTGTAAAGTGCCAGGTACACTGCTGGCGCTATATAAATGTTTGTTAATAATAATAATAAATGCATAAATAACCACCAAGGGTGGTTAAAGGGTGGTTGGCGTCATGTCTGAAAGTACCCAAGGTCAATGTTATGGAGGAAATAAAGCAGTCAAAACTGGTAAAAAAGCCCAAACTGCTTTTTTAAGGAAACTCCTTGCAGTTCAGCCGGGCACACCTGCCCCCATGGTTAGATTGGAAACAGGGTCAATACAACAGCTAGATTTTGTTCAATCCACTATTGGCTTAAGATCCAGGCACTATTACCCGGGAGATTACCAAAGCAAGTGCTGCTTGATACCATGGGAGCCCAGGGCTTTGGGTTCCCGTGGCTGGTAACTGTAAGGATGATACTTTTTTACTCAGGATTGGGAGATAGATGGCTTTATTCAGACTTGATACCTTCCCCAAATGAGAAATAGTATACTGATCAGAGATTGTAGGACATGTCTACACAAGAGGACTTAGCTACGATAAGAACGTTAAGGATCAGCTGGTACAGTCCCCATATCTAGCCAAAATTGGCTACTTTCCTCGTAGAGAGGTTCTCACTAAACTAAGGTTTAATCAAATTGGGACGCAAGCTCAAAGGGGAGCTTGGAAAAAGATTCCACACCACCAGAGGTTATGTTCCTGCCCTTTGGGAGAGGTGGAAGACTTTATCCATTTTTTAATGGAACTGTTCCTCAACCTTAGATTTGAGGGAAAGATATCTACTGCCACTAACTGGGAAACTTGGTTCTTTTAATAACCTTGAAAAATCATCTGGATCTTACAGAACAACTCTGTTGAAGTGCCGAATGCTCTAAAAACAACAGTGTTCAAACGTTATTTGATTCCATGTGCGGGAACAAGAATTTTCATTTATGCTGTTGTACTTATCTGATTTTTTACAGAATGTTTTTCTTTTATTGCCTTGGATTTTGTTGTGATTATTTGGCTATTGCTGTTAATATATATTCTATTATATTCTTCTACAAGGTAGCTAGTGCATGGTTTGGGGTTCTTTGCACTTTTTAAAACACAAGTTACTGTACTCCTGTGGTTCTCAATTGGTTGGTCGGGACCCACTGGTGGGTCTTTGGAGGCTCTTAAGGTGGCTTATGGACGAGATCTGGGATGACCAGGAGCGTGAAACGCAGGGGAGTGTAGCCGAGTCATGTCCCCAACCTACTGCTTGTTGTGGCCACCTGTGCTTCTGGGGTGGAGCACGCTAGGGAGAGGAGGTGCATGGATTTCCATAGCTTTCACACACCCCTGCTGTTTATGGCCACCTCGTGCCATCTCCCTGTCCTCACCCACTCCTGCTGCTACCTGGCCACTCCTGCTCCTAGTTTTTAAAAATAAAATATAAACAATTTTTTAAGGTGGGTTCCAGATTTTTAAAAAAAATGTTTTGGTGGGTGTCTCCTACAAAGATACAGAGAACTGCTGTCCTACCCCTCCCAGTAACATAAACTCAGGAACAAAATGGCAGATAAAAAGGATCCCAAGTGTGTTGCTGTTAAAAACAAACTTGATCATTTTTAACTCAGTCTGCTGGGTTTTGGGAACCCAATTCCTAATTTTTAAATGCTTGGGGAGGGCCATTTTGCTATTCTTTGATCTCATTGGCCAGACACTTGCCCTGTGGCTCACCTCCACATCCAGCTTACCAACAGACGCAACAAGGCCGTCAAAGCTTCTAAATCGGCGCTTGGCAGCACCATGAAAAAAATACATAGTCCCAAGTTTCCATGGGGATGGTGGCGATTACATATTTAGTAGCTGTAAGCCGATAAGCCCTTGTGCACGAGCAGAACCCTGATTGCACACGCAGCAAAAACAGCCAGTCCATCTGAAAACAAAGCAGCAACCGGGAAGCAGTGCATTCCCATTTCGACTTTTACACCTGGACAACACTTTTGGCAAAAGCAGAAATGGGTGACCAACATTCCTGCCAAGCAGTACAGGTCCCAAAACTAGCCTATGGATCTGATCTGTTTTTCTTCTGTTTGAAATGCAGGAGAGAGACTTCCCAGCCCAAGGGAAAATTCTTTCCCCATGTCAATGTTAGAGAGGATGGGAAATCGCCTTTTTGGTTGCAGTGTTAGAAATACTGGCCTTAGATTGAGGCTCTTTAAAGCAGAGCCATGCTCAGGCCACAAATCTGAACAAGAGCCCACCCAACATGTTGCATTGGGTATGAGCTGGGTCCAGCACCAATACCAAGCTCTTCTTAATTGTCTGAGGGGCCCGGACCCTCTCCATTCCATAGCACCGCGATGTCAAGGCATGCCACGGGGTGCCTGGCCATGTTGGAAGGGCTAGGGAATACCTTAACCCCACCCATTTGCCCCATGCCCTATGGGACACTGTAATAGCCACTAGAAACAGTTATGGCATTCTCCTGCCCCTTTCCACACCCTGCTCCCGCTTGGCCCTCCACTTCCAAGCACTGTGACAGCATGATGGTCAGAAAAGGGGCATGGTCAGTCAGAAAGGGGCGGGACCCCCTCTGCCCCCCTCCGTTTCTCATAAACCACCACCCTTTTTCCTAGCAGCATGGTGCTCAGAAGGGAGATGGTCGAACTAGAAAGGGGCAGAGCAAAGTGGGTCTCCTGCCCCTGATCCTCCTGAACGTAATTCTGCTGACACCCTTGAACCTGGTCACGCCCATACAGAATACCGCAACATCACAATGCTCCGTGGGCCGGGGCACGATTGGTCGCCCAACTGTCACCCACAGCTGTGACCCAATCTGAGTCCAAGCGACTTGGGCTCAAACCAAACTGAGCCCGACAGGACTAGTTGGATTCCATCTGCCTTGTGTCAGGTCATAGGACCGTACTCCCAAATTGTCACTGAAAAAGCGTTTTCATGTACCCCAAACTGCCAACTCTTGTATTTACGCCCAGCAAATAGAATAATGCAAAATCGCATCAAGAGCATTCATGAGAATGAATTTTTTCCCCACCAACTCAGACAAGCCAGTCGCCCCTCCACCATTCATTTCATCACAGAGCTCCAGTTACCTCATCTCATGTTTGTGTCAACAGCTGAGCATTTTACATAGCTCCAGGGACTGGCGGGCGAATTGTTTACCACATCAGCATTTCACTGCCACCTCCGTTATAGAAAGCAAACAAGCCATTTATAGGCTACTTTAAAGGGGAGACAAACACCAAAAGAAATCATTAATTTCTAAGTGGCTTCCTACAAACAAATTAAACTCCCAAACACACTTAATTATACAACTTCAGTGACTGAATGAATAAGCTACCGGCAAAAACAAAGACACTGCATTGGGTCATCAAATTCATTTCTATGGCTTAGGCCATAGGGAAGGAACCTTTACCCTCCCTGGGGTCACTTTGAAAATTAGTACAAGCTCCAACAGCTGCATAGAACGGGTGCTTAAGGGAAACACTCGGGAAGAGGAGGGTCCAGACCATAAATCTGTCCCCGAGTGAGCACGCCTTCATCTCCGCTGCCTTCCCGTGAGCTCAGTTTTTCGGTGCTTAAGACGTAGGACCTGGATCCAAGAAACAGATCTAGGAACTGTGAAGGACTATGTAAGACCCTGAAAGTCTTCCGCCACCCCCAGCTTAAGCCAAGGATGGGAAGTATTTGCCCTTCATTTGTTTTTCACTTGACCCCTTTCCAATTCCTGGATCTGATTGATGAACCCAGAGTCCCAACCCTCAAGCTCTGTGCTCAGGACAAGGAGGGGAGTTATGGACATGAACTGAAGGACAGGGGTGGATCCATGGCACAGATCCATGATCTGGACGCTCCCCTTCCTTCTCTCATCCGGAATGCACCCCTTAAGTGCCCCTAACCACAATGCCGATTTTGGCTTGCCCAGTTCTAATTTTTGAAGTGGCCTATAGGAGGGGAAAGGTTCCCCAACTGACTGTAGCACTTAAGAGGCATTGTGGAGACTGGGGTCAAATAAAGAGTGAAAGGAAATATTGCGATCCCAGTTTTATAGCTGGGAAGGAGAGCCATAGAGGGATTAAAGCCAGTTGTTTCAAAAAAAAAATTCACCTCTCCCCCATTTAGGCAACAAACGAAGTGGCCAGATTTTGATGGCCCTGCTGAACGTGGACCTCTTTGGAAATCTCACACATTTAATAGACTTGTGGTCGGGGAAAACAAATGTATTCAGCTTATCCAGAAATTAAGAGCAATGGACATTCAACTTAAGTGGATTCCAC
This sequence comes from Sphenodon punctatus, assembly GCA_003113815.1. Taxonomy (NCBI): domain Eukaryota; kingdom Metazoa; phylum Chordata; class Lepidosauria; order Sphenodontia; family Sphenodontidae; genus Sphenodon; species Sphenodon punctatus. Next base: position 1,078,587 of record QEPC01015455.1, on the reverse strand, counting down.
TGTCATTCCATTGGATTCAATGGTCCAGATTTGGGTGGAGAATATCATTTTCCCCTCATACATAGCTTATTTCTTCCTGTCGACTGCCTAGAGGTTTCTTGTGCTGCTATAAGACAGGACCCGTACTATCAAAACGCTGGACTCCCATGTGGTTTTTGAACTTGAAGCATTCCTAGAAGCCACCGACTGCTGCCATACATTCCTCGACGGCCAACCCCATGTAAGCTACAGGACAAGATGAAACCCAAGAGTTATTGGGCATGCAGTAATCTGAACAGCATAGCAGAGGAAGCAGATCATTTCTTAAAATGATCTCCACTGCAGCCCATCACTCTCAGAGTCAACGTGCTTGAGAAAACAGTTCTCCACACCAACCATCCATGAAGAGTTTGTCAACTGTTTTAACACCCCCTACGGTTGTAACAAAAACTCCTTGAGAATAACTCAAGTTTTCCTGTAACATGACCTATAAAAAGCAGTCGATCACCACTACCCCTCTACCGTCCAACACCATCTAAGGTTTCCTGTCATTCTTGGAAGTCAAACAAGGCTGTATTGAGCAACTTGGCATTGGATAGTTATTCAAGTAATCCCAAACCTATCTAAATATTACTGAGGTGGTCACCCAAAACCAGCCCAAAATGAATGCTTTCTTTAGTACCACCAGGCTCTTGGAATCAACTGTGAGTAAAATTAAGTTTACCACCCCAGTTCTCTCTCCTCTTTAACGTTATTGGCTTGCGTGAGGGGTGGGAGAGACCACATGGGCATGCCATGGCCTGAGTAGGAAGAGGCCATCACCACCTTCAAATGCGTCAGCGAAACAGACCAACATTATAGCTCTTATTCAAACTATTTTACAAGGGAATGTTTGGTCACAATGTAGACACTGCAGGCGTCCACCCCACGAAAGCCACCCCTCGTGCTTGGCTTCTATTTTAGCAGGCTCTGAAGAGATACCAAGAATTAAATTGGAATGGAGAGCAAGTTGCTCTCCTGGAGCTTTCGATTGAAGAATGAGAGTGGGGCATCAAAAGTAAGCTTGCGTTGGCACTTCCGATGCGCAAGCCACTTGGTGGAAGAGCAGGTAATTCCAGTCTCATGGGCTGTCAAAAAGGTATTCTTCAGTGTGGTAACCAGTCCTTAGAGCAGGGGTGCTCACCTTAAATCGGTGTGTGGGCAAGAATGACTCGGTTTTCCCAAACCTGGCCCACACATCTATCCCGCCCTTTAACCCAGGAGTTCCAGCCTCCTGAACCAAATTTAAGTTAATTTAATTTGATCCCCCAACAGAGAACACCATCGCACCTGCTTACTCCTGGTGCAACACACTCCAGCAACCTCCTTACCAACATCTAAAAATACTACTGGCTCTGCAGCCCTCACCACTGCTACCATACCAGAGCCCATCTCCAAGACACTGTCGCAGACCCAACTCCCAGAGTGCCACAGCACCCCTGAAGCTATCCCCTAGGAGGTGCTTCTGCAATAGCATGGTGCCCTGAGGACTGGCTGCAGAAGCAGTAGTCAAGACAGTTGAAGTGGCAGTGTTTCCAGGGGTGGGAAGAGGAGGCGGCTGTTGAATGTGTTTTTAGGCATAAGTGGGTGTGATGGCCTTATCCACCAGAAGATGTAACTAACTTTGGGTGAGGAGGCTGGAATTCCTGGCTAAGAGAGCAGGATGGATGCAAGGCCCAACACTAGGACAGCCAATTCATTCAGGAAGATGTGTCAATGCCCGGGGGTCCCTCTTGTGGTCGGCTCCAGGAAGCCATTGCTACAACTAGAAATGGCTCTTGAAAGAACCGGCTGCTGCTAAAATTGCCCTGCAAAGACTCCTGAGGAGCTGAAACTGACCCTGGAGAGCATCATCATCACTAGAGCCAGTCCCAGAGATTCTCTGCTGCTGTTAAACCTGGCTCCTATTGAGCCACTAAACAGCTAGTCACCAAGAACCCTAGAGAGCTGTCAATGTCCCTGTTCGAGCTCTTCCCTGTCCCCCAGCCACCACAGCCACAAGGAATGTCCTGTTCCTGGCTCCCCTCCAGCCTTGGGAGTTCCCTGCCCAAATGCCATAACCGATACCCTGGGAGAATCTCCTTTGTCGTGCAGTCAGCAGCAGCTCCCCAGAGCTCCGAGGGCAGTGGCAGCTGTTGGGGCCACAAACAATAGCCTATAGCCCAATTATCTTGAGGGCCCCAGGAAATGGTCTCAGGTCGCACGTGGCCCCCAGGCTATAGGTTGTTGAGCATCCCTGCTTTAGTACATCCAACGCATGGATTCGAGCTCTAGTTCTCAAACCGGGTTACAGACCTTCCACAGTGGGGCACAGGACGTAGCCTGAAAGACATAGGCAGGAACACGTCTGCTAAACCCAAGCTACATTCCGAGCTAGAGGGGATTTTCAAAATGATGGTGTAGCAGCAGAGCGGGAGAACAAAGGATGAGAGAGATGGGAGGGGCAAGGGCAGGGTGGTACGGTAGAGAGAGAGGAAGCGTCTAAAAAATGTGAGAACCCCTGATAAAATCAGGGTTTCCTTATAAATAACCAAGAGACAGACCACAAACTGACAAGTGAAGGCCCACTGCGTTCTTTGCAGCACACAGCCAACTCTGAGAAGAGGCAATGACATAGGTCAGGGGCGGGGGAACCTCAGGTCCAGGGGCCAAATGTAGCCCCTGACAAGTTTTTTATGTGGCCCCTTTCTGGTTCCTGGATCTGGCCCCTGTATCCAGTTCCTGCACCAAAGCACTGAAAAAGTGAGTTCTGGTTAAGTGAGCAGAGATTAGAGCATGTACACAAGGATAGGAGACAGATCCACATACCTAAGTATACACATTGAATCTAGTTTCTCGATTGGTTGGCATTTGTCCCAATCTTTCTTTCTTTCTTTTTTTTTAAATTCTTTGTTGCCCAGTTTCCTGCCACATTCTTCTCTCCCACCTATTTGCCCCCCAAATAAATGCTTCCCCGTTCCTCAGCTACATCTCCCAGTTAGCTCTACTTTAAGTCAACAAGACTTGAGTGAACGTGAATCATTTTAGAGACTGTCCATCTCTGTCCTGACCTGGTAACCTGTGGTGATTGATCTCTAATAGAAGAGGCTGGTTGTGCCCCCCACCCCCTTCCACCCCTATAACGGCAGAAAGGGATGGAGCTCAAATCCCCTAGCCCAGACTCTTCACGTGCAGGCACACAGTTACCTCAGACTGAATGCTCCACACTTGTGAGTGCACAAAATGAATATACTTAAGCCACCAAAAAGGCCCCTATGCAGGGAGGTTTTGACCCTTCCCTCATTCCTTAACTGCCTTGTTTTAAATAGAAAGCAAAAGAACATACTGTTCAATATTGGTTTGGCTCAAGAGACCAGAATGACTTATTATTTATGGTGCGGTTCTCTCAAGTAAATATGTATTTAGACTTGCGCAAATGTCATGTTCCGAATAGGTTAAGTGTGCATTAGGGAGCCCCAATGGTTTATTACCAACTTGGTTAAATATGTACTTTCCTTTGCCTGTTTGGTACTCGTGGGATAAGCTGTACTGACAGTGTCAAATGAATGCAGGAATGCCGTGGGTTCCACTGGCGTCTTGGGCTTCCCTCTGGCTCAATCAGGACGCACTTTGCCCAAGCCCCTATTTTTCAGCTCATAAATTATGCTCATATTCGGAGATAAGAGAGAGACGGCACATCTCCCGTATCAGCAGCCAGCCTTATGTCCACAAGACTTTAAAAACATTTGCTGATTAAAAAAAAAGAAGAAGAAGAAGGAGCGGAAAAAAAACATGACTGCACTCGGCAAGAATTTGAAAAACACTTGACGTAAACAAAAGTTCCACCTCTTCGTAAAAACCCCAATGTACCATGTACCTGGAATGTCAACAACACTCCACCTTATGGGTTTGAATAGAGACAAACAGAGTTGACCTTTGCAGCAGCATTACACACATGATTTTTTTAGTTTAAAAAAGCACATGTAGGGAGAGAAAAAACTTATTTAAAAAAACAACAGCCCAATGGCTTTTATTCTTGTCAGAAGTTATCTTTTCTATGGTATTTCAATGGCCAATGCACTTTACAACCCTTACCGGGCTCACCCTCCCAACAACTCTGTGAGAAAGGTCATTATTATTCTCATTAGCCGCCCTGAGCTGTTCTCAGGAGGGGTGGGATATAAGTTAACATAATAAATAAATAATATAAATAAATGTTACAGATGGGGAACTGAGGTTGAGAGATAGTGACTTGTCCGAAGCAACCCAACACATTCATGGCTAAGATGGGATTGTAACCCTCGTCTCCTAGGTCCAAGTCCAACACTTTACCCACTAAGCTACACTGGCTTCCTTTGAAGCAATGACTGAGTTTTTTCATCATCTCCAAGTCCAAATTGTAGGACCCAACTCCTAAAGACACTCGTAAGCTCCATTAATTTCAATGAGATTCGACCATGAACAAGTGTGTTTAAAAGAGAGACCTTATTTTCCAGAGACAGAAAGATTATTCTAGTATTCAAAATAAATGGCATTGGTCATTAGTACGAGAGGGGTGGGGCAGAGGAAGACAACCCAGGAACGATATTTTTAAAAATATCATAGAAGCTGTTTAATCAGGCACCTTGGGTGCTGTAAAGTACCCCAGTACACAACAGAAAACCAGCATTTGTACCTAGAAGAAATGGAGCACTCGTAGATCAATTTCCTTCAAGAACAGTGGAACAACTACTCTAGCAATACACCAGGCACTTCTAGATGCTCAAATTCTGCAGTGAGTCTGTGTTTGAAGTTGATTTCTTTATATTCCACCTCGGGACAGCTGAACAGTCAGTCTACTTATGGGATGAGTGCTCCTCCTGGTGGGACCAGTTCTACTGCTGTTCTGATGATGGAACACCAAGGAGTCTTGGTGGAGGTGAAGCCCTCCCCAAAAAGCAGCAGTATGAGTGGTCAAGAATATGGAAGATATATGCCTCTAAGCCCCCTTAAATGTTGCACATGGTTTCTACAGGGTTCTGCAGTGCTATGAAAATAAGGAGCGAAAGGAAACGTGCAGTGCAGTTGGGAGAAACAGAAACTCACAGGGAGCAGAGCAACTCCACTGAACATGGGTAGGATTATCAGGTAAGGGCCTGCTGAGACCTCATGGAATTTGCAACAACGCGGGGAACCGCTGCAGCCGAGATTGGCCGATTCAAGGACAAAAGCATACCACAAAAGATATGGTGAACATTTGTTCTTTGCCGTCACTGAAGATGGAATATAGGGAATGGGCTTAAATTGCAGCAATGTAGATTCTGGTCAGAGATTAGCAAAACTGTAAGAAATGCTGAGCAATGGACTACGTCGCCCAGGGATATAAGAACATAAGAAGTGTCATACCAATGGTCCATCAAGCCCAACCTTCAGTTGCTTCAGAGACGTATGCAACGGATCAAAATTGAATGATCCATTCCTTGCTATTTACTCCTGGCTTCCAACAGTGGGGCCGATCCCAAGCCCCATGCGCTGCTGTGCAGTTTGCACACATGCTGTAGGCCCTGTGCCAGGGTGCAGACGTGCCATGTGTCCTCTGAATGCCGGTCTCCGTGGCTTAGCATCGGCCCCAGTCAAAGGATATGGGATCTCCTTCCTTGGAAGTTTACAAAACCCGGCTAGACAAGCATCTCTCCACGATACCATACGCAAGGATCTCCTGCCTTGGAGCAGTGGGTAGGACTAGATAATCCCTAAAGTACCTTGCAGCCCTACAATTCTATGGCTTTCACATTTCCGAGATGGCTCAGAACAAAAAGGCAGGCTCCACAGATCATCCCCCCTGGCTGGCTGAAATTCTCCTGTCCATCAAAGCACAGAGCAGCCCAGTCATGCAGTTACAGGCCCTCGAGTATTGAACTGCTCTGTCCACTGCACTGAAAGGTTTTTTATCATCTTCAGATCTTGGCTGAGGGCTCCCACAAATAGGGATTTCATGAAAGCTACCACGCTGTATTGAAAGTGGTATTGAGCTTCCGTAATTCAAGGTGCACAGACCTATAGTATTTATCCCTTCAAGTACCAGCTACTACAGCAGAAATATTAGTTATTAGGTGTCTCCATGCTAAAGAGTGTGGACTTGTGGTAACGAATACAGGCCCGCAGTGTGTCTCCTGCCACTTTCTATTCTTATTCTATTATTATTATTATGCATCAGCAACGTACCTGGGGTCATACAATAATTAAAGAGCAATCCCTACCCCAACAATCTAGGAGAGGTTAGGGAGAGGGGAAGACAGGAAGAGAGGGATATGTTCACGAAGTTGAGAAGCCACAGGTCCATGTGCTTAGTTTAGTTACAGAGGAGAGGAAACCCTGCATGAATCTCAATTCTAAACTCAAGCATCTTCTTCCTAGAAGAACAGACTGGCTATTGTAATCTGAACACTTGCCTGAAAGCGTGAGTTGGTTAAACATTAAACTGCTCCCGAAATTTCCATCCAAAACGACTTTAAACTGTTGTCCAACCCAACAACTAATTTACAGTCTTCCAACCCACCTGTGAGGTCATCTGTCCTTGTTAAACAGAGCCTGCTTCTGCTCAACCCCATGAACGCTTGGCAAAGCTATGGGCTATAGAATAAGGAAGTTATCAAGATGAGTCAAAAGAGGAGTCCTGCATGTGTCTGTGTATACTGATCAATATACTGACCCTCGAGCTTACCTGTATTTGTTCCATCTATCAAGATGCTATCCAGCTTTTTCCTTATCCCAACCTAGGTCACTAGATATATTCCAAACTCTGTTTTTATTTAGTCTGCCTTGAAAGAGAAACAAGAGCAAGGTTCACAACCAACGTGCCCCTATTTTCCCATGATATTTCCTACAACGTAAAAGGCCTGGAAGAATGTCCTCGTGATATCTCGGCATACACCATGCCAGGGCATGAAATTTCAGATCCAAGTCTAGTAGCCCCAAATTTTTCTTGGTCGCCAAGGGTAAATTAAACTGCAAATTTGCATAATTAGCCACCACCTCTTTATGCAAATATGTACATTTGCATATGTGTGTATAAATAAGTGTTCCTTATCTGCGCACATACCTTTTAATAGCTACTAAAAACTACTCACACTTAATCATGGATCATCCCCTGCAGGGATGGGGACAGCAGGGACGGGGGGGTGGGGACAGTGTGGGTGGGAGAAATGGGATGGGGACATCAGGGACAGGAGGCTGGGCAGCCGCATTAAGGGCAGGTCGCCAGCCCTCATTTTCTGGTCGCCAATGGCAACTTGGCGACCAGAAATTTCACACCCTGCACCATGTATACATAGAAAGTAGCACAGAGCAGAGGAGAGGGTCCCTGCTTCAAGACGACACTCTGGCCATGCCTCTGTAGTCACTTGGAGGTAGAAAATAACAAACAGGAAGTGAAGTATCAGGAACTGAAGCATGCTTTTGGAAAATCCATTCACACACGACACCATTTCTAACTGATTGAGACAGAGCCTCGCAAGCAAGCCTGGCGTGTCAGGTAGTAGGAATTTCACACAACAGTCAGAACCTGGGTTTGTGCTACTTTGTGAGGACAAACCTTTAAGCACACGAGGGCTCAGGAGGTGAATGAGGGATCCAGAGCATTATGGAGGTTCCTGGCGGTTAGAATACAAATCATATGAGGAGAGGTGGAAGGATTTGGATACGTTCAGCTTGGAGAACAAACTAATAAGACAAACAGTCTACAAATATTTGAAAGGCTGTCAAAGAAGCTAGGAAACAATTGCACTTTCTTGTTATGGCGGGGCAGGACACACGGCAATGGGGACAAGCTACAGAAAGGGAGAGATTTAAGTTGAACCTGGGGGGCAAGGAGGGGAAGAGAGGAAATCCCTGACTGTAGGAACAGTCAGGCAATGGAACAGGCTACCTAGGGGAGTTATTGGGTGCTTTCCCACATCATTGATTTATGCACATTATTATTTCATCCAAATATATCTGTAAACTTGGTAATGCCTTCATCCTTGTGATTTCTATCCAATGTGCATGCTTGAAAAGCACATTACAGAGCACCCCAAGCCATCTTGAATAAGGATTTTTTTTAAATTATGCACATAGATTGTGTGAATGCTGCATTGAAACCGCATTTACATAATGCACATATTTTCAACGTGGGAAAGCAGCGCATAAAGAAATGCTCAGGAATCCTCTGTGATTCCTCGAGGGCAACCGAAGTCCACAGAGAGAGAGCTGATGCTGCTCCAGGTATGGCAAACCAGCAGGCAAAGAACCTTCGGAGTGGTGGGAGAAACAACTTCTGGAGGAGGGGAGGTCATTTCTGGTTTCCTTCCCGTAAAGCTGAGAACGCGGATAAAAGCCAGAGAAATAGGCACATCAAACTGAGCGCGGGGAATGCTTATAACGCACAATTTTACGATGTGCATTAAAGCTCAAACGCGGAGAAAAGTAGAATGTGTGAACGGGGAATACCAAATTGTAATGCGCATCCTTAAGCAACCAGATTAAAACAATGCAGACTTTTTAATAATGCGGGAAAGCACACCCATAGATTCTCTACCACTGAAGTTTTAACATGAGGCTGGATGAGCGTATGTCTGAGATGATCTAGGTATGGGAAGTCCTGCAGCAAGCAGGGAGCTAGACGCAATGACGTTCATGGTTCCTTCCAGCGTTGTGATTTTACAAGATTTGAGCGCTAATTGCTTTGGGAATTTACATTTAATATTTTTAACCAAAGTCAATTAAAAATGTAAGCCTAGTAAACAGCAAACACATTTGCAAACAACTTGCACTGATATCATCTAGCCAGCAACAAAATTAGAGTTAAGTCACTTTAAAAGATTCAACCGGTGCCCTTTAAAAGCTGTCGGACCCCCAGGCTGCTGGGAGCGCCAGTCTCCGCAAAGGTCAATACAACATTTTGTTATGGAGGCAGGGAGAAAGACAGTGGCTATGTCCTTGAAATGCAGCAGATAAAATTATTCCACTTGTGCCTCTCATGTTACACACAGTATTCATCTAATTGGCCAGAAACCTTAAACAACAGCGAGTCAAAACCTATAGATTGGTCTGTCCATCCTTATGTTACCTACCATTCTACACAACGTAAGTAATGCCAGGCTGGGGCAGCCCAATGATCTATCCAGCCCAACATCCTGCCTCCGACAGCGGCCACCTTCCGTCACATCCGAGAAGTAACCCAACAGACCATAATGGAGTCATCCATTTGATGCTATTTACTCCCAGCGCTCGACAGTGAAGACGTTAGTTCCCCAAACGAACTTGACTAATAGCCATGTATGGACCTATCCTGCAGGAACTTATCCAGTCCTTGTTCAAACTCACCTATGCTTTGGCCTGACCAAGTTTTACAAGCCAATTGTGTGTTGAGTGAAAAAAGTACTCCCTTTTATTTGTTTTAAAACTGCTGCCAGTTAGTTTCATCGAGTGTCCTGTACAGAAGGTAAATTAGAGAGGGTAAATGACAGCCCCCCACACCCCATGGGCACTTTTACTTGTTCCACACCACTCAAGATTTGTATAAACCTCTAGCATATCCCACCCACCCCCCAATAACCTTTTCTCCAAGCTGAAGAGCCCTCCCCTATCGAGCCTCTCCCTCATATGGATTTGGAGATCGTTTTGTTGCCCTTCTCCGCATCTTTTCCAGTTCTACTATATCAGGGGTGGGCAAAGCTCGCGATCCCAAGAGCCGCGTACCTAAACCTTCCTATGGTCAAGGGCCACAGGAGACACACGTGTGCATGCACAAACCACTCCAGCTTTGTGATACGTTGGGGTACCCGGTACTCTGCAGTTCTGGCCGCTGAAATTCTGAGGAGCTGATGGGACTCAGCTGTTGCGATTCATGAGCAATTAAGTAGGAGACAGGACCACTAAAATAGTGGAGGGCCCAGGTCTAGCCCTGGCCAAGAGTCACACCTGAACTGCCCAAGAGTTGCATGTGGTTCCTGAGCCAGTTTGCCTACCCCTGCACTATATCATTTTGGGGGATAGGGCAACCCTGGCTACCTCCACGCATTACTTCTGCTGATCGCAAGAGCACAGGTTGATTACCAACTCCCGCTAAGCTTTCACAGACAGGGGGGTGGCAGGGAGCAGGGCAAAGGAGCTGTTGCACCCCTTTCTGAAGGAGCCTCATGACATCATGATGTTCCGCAGGGGCAGGTCATAAAAGGGCGAGCAAATTCCCATGGCCTGCCCCTTTTCTGATGTAGCCACCCCTAGAAGTCCCAATTTCTCCAAGTTACCAGTAGGGATGGGCATTCCAGATTAATCAGCAACTATCCAAAAACGGGCAGTTGCAAATTAATCCGTATACATGACAGATCCATACTTACAGATTTGAATTTCCCCCACACCTCTGGGGCCCGGAAGCGGTACTCACCGGCCTCTGCGGGCTTGACTGAATCGCTGCTGCTGCTGTGGAGGCTCCGGCAGGCTCCCTCGTTACGGTGTCCTCCCTGCTTCTGATCATGCAAGTGCAAAATGGCCACCGCCCTTAGCCAAAATAATGTGTCTGCCATTTTGGTTAAGGGCCGTGGCCATTTTGGGCCCGGTGGCCATTTTGCACATTTATTTATTTTTATTTATTTATTTATTTTACAGATTTATATCCCGCCCCCTCCTGCAATGCAGCTCGGGGCGGCTAACAACACAATAAAATATTAAAATTCACTTAAAATACAAATATAAAAACATCATCTAAAACACATCACATAAAACAGGGCTAGAAAACACATGAATAAATGGGCGGGGGATTAAAATCACCCCCCCCCCCCCTCCCTCCCAAAGGCCTGGGCAAACAGCCAGGTCTTACAGTTCCGCCGAAATGTCAAAAGGCTTGGGGCCAGGCGAGCTTCCTC
>QEPC01015455.1:1024269-1064674 GCA_003113815.1 Sphenodon punctatus | reverse complement strand
GTCCCTGGGTCCACCCCCCTCATTTAACCCACCCTTACCAATACCCCCACCCTACCACCCTAGCCCTGAAAAAGAAACAGAAGCCCACGCCAGATAAACAATACTCCCACCACCACCCCCTGCAGCCCCCAAAGTGCCCAGAAAGTGCTGCGCCCTTTGGCCGCGGCCTGCAGCTCAGCCGCTGTCCCCGGGGCCTTATGCCCCCGCTACTTCCGGGTGGGGGGGGAGGGGACAGGACAGCCCACGTGGCTGCCCTCTGCGTTCCCCCCCCAATCCCCAACCTCACTGTTGATGTTTTTTCTCCCCGCAGGTGTCCCGCGGGGATGATGAGCAGCGGCGGCGGCCCCAGCGGCAGGCGTCAGCGGCGGCGGCGGTGGCGGCAGCGAGGCAGGCAAGCCCCCCCGCACCAGCAGCAAGCAGGTGGGTGCTGATGGTGTTCCCCCTGCAGGCAGGCTTCTGCATGATCACATGCATGATCTGGGAGCACACCACGGCGAGGGAGCCAAGCAGAGCCCATACAACAGCAGTGCTTCAATCAAACCCTCTGAGGACAGTAATTACCACTCTGGGGCCCCAAGAAATAGGGGTGGGGAGGTCAGACCCACTGTCCCAGGGCTAGGAATGGGACTCAGGAGTACAGATCGGATTCCCATTGACTTCAATGGGAAAAATCCAAATCCGAAATTCATTCGCAAATTACAGATCCAAATTCATAATTCAATCCAAATGCCCATCCCTACTTACCCAGAGAAATCTGGAGTTCCTCAGGAACCTCTGTGTCAAAACCCAGAGTCTTCAGACAAAACCAAAGACATGGCAACCCTAGGGTCACTGATATACATGAAATCCCACAGCTAGAACCAAAGCTGGTCTGTCCACTGGATAAGGCGAACACCTTGTCTGGGGTTCCTGCCCACTGGGAAGTCCAGACTCCAGCTCTGCACTGATCAGAAGGGAGCAAGTCCGCACTTCAAGCCCCAGGCTGGGATTGCATTGCAGGAGGGAGGGATACGGTGGATACAAAAACAGCCAGCAAGCGGGAAGTGGGTGTTCCTGCCTGTAATGCAATATGCCAAGGGAGAGGAAGTGCCTGTTAGAGTGTGGCCCCAAGACAGACAGAATAGAGAAAGTTACTTAAGAAGGGGGAGAGGAAAGACTATGCATACGTGCCTCAATACAGCAGGAGGTGAAGTAGTAGGGAATGGAGTCACTGTAATCTTTTAGGAGATCAATGTGTAGGATTGCCAGGTGCCCCTTATTTTAGAACCCCAAAGCCCCACAGTACATAATGGGTACCCCTTAATTCAAAGCCCCACACCTTCACGGTATAATAGATACCCCTATTTCCCCCTATTCAGAACCCCAAAGCCAGACAGAACATGAGGGCCTTTTACTTCAGAGCCTCCCAGCTTCATGGAGCATAATGAGCAACACTTATTTCAGATACCCTCAATTCCACCGAACATAATGGGCACCCCTTATTTCAGATCCCCCACACAACATAACGGGGGTCCCTTTTCCCAAAGCCCCACAGCTCCATAGTACCCCTTATTTTTGGAATTTTGATCTGGCAGTCGCTACCAACATGCTACTCAAAGTAGCCCTCAAGGGGACAGGGACGCTGCCCCCATTCCAATCGCATTCTCCTGGTTAGCAAACAAGGTGGGGGACCAACTAATCAGTGTCAGCCAACCAAGAGAGGAATTTAGTCCAGTTAATATTTTCCTGCCTTCTGCATTGACTGGCAAAGGGAGCATTCAGCAATGGTTAAACTCAGCCAGCAAAAATAAATACATGAACTCAATAGGAGTGCTTATCAGAGCACACAGAAGAACAAAGCAGAGAGTCCCACAACCCAACACTGACCTCGCCATCTGAACATGTGGCTGACCCAGAGCAGATTAATTGTATTCCGTGGACAGAAGCCAACATCCGCTGTTTCAGAAGCCAAGGAGATAACTGCCATCACTCAGCCCCATTCCCAGATGATGCTCCTCACGGACATAACAAGAACAAAGCATGAAATGGACGCTCACAAGTAACTCGTTACGCCAGTGATTCCCAAACATTTTACGTACATGACGCTATTTTGTGACATGAACCATCATCCAGTTACCTCCGACAGCAACAAAGACACAAGAGTTTATTGAACATCAAGTGGGACCGGGATGTCATTATGCAGATAGTGTGACCCCAGGTGGGGCCATGATCCACAGTTTTGAATCTCTGAAGAAAGGGTAAGCGCTGCATGTCCTCTATGGGTATTGAAGACTTATTAGCCCCATTTCACAGATGGCAAACAAGTAGGGCCACCACTGCTCTCAAGATTACGGCAGCAACACTTTGGGGACCCCTTAGGAGCAACAGCAGTAGCTGCAGAAGTTGCTTTATGGGCCTTCAGGAACGACTTAGGAGGGGCTGGGACATAGAGCTGAAACGGGGACCTGATTTGGTACCAGTGGGTAAAACCTGCATTTTAGGTACCGTTTCAGGTATCTGAATTGATACCCGAATACCGTTCCAGTACTCAAAATACAAAATTACTGACAACTGGTATATCGAAATACCAAATTTTCAAGGAAAATCCAGAAATCTGGGATGAAATCAGGACAAGATTGGGGTTTTGGCATACCCATTGTCAGTATTTCAGGATACTGGTTGTCAGTATTTCAGGGACCCGATCGAAAACCAATTCGGGTACCAAAAAGTACCCAAAATATTCAGTTTGATTTGGGTACCGGAAATTTGACAGGGATACCTGTTTTGCGGGTACTCATTTCAGCTCTACTGGGGCGTATTTCAGCTCTACTGGGGCGAAAGGGTTATAGAGAAGCTCGACAAATTGGGACCAGGCTCCCAACAGCTCAGTTGCGTGAGGCTTAGCCTGAGCTTGGGCCTAAATATGTGGCCAGAGTTGTTGTTGTTGTTGTTGTTATTATAAGCATTTATATAGCGCCAGCAATATACCTGGTGCTTTACAAAGAATAAGGTCGACATGGTCTACTTTAGGGACTTTACAAAGAATAAAGGTAGACACAGGGAAGAACAAGCCCCAGCAGCCCCTCTGGTGGAAAGGAACTGTACCTTATGGAAGGGCAAGCTCACCTCAGATGGCTGCCAGGACTCACGGAAGTCTAGCCCTACACTAAACAGGAGTCACCAAGACGTTGGGCTGTGACCAGATGAATTGCAAGTGGTTGAGCTGAACCACACACACACCAGGTATAGGAACCCCTTCAGACTGCATGTTTTCACAACCTGATCCTGCACATATTCTGACTGGAAGAGACCTGTTTGTTACAGCCAGGCTGCGAGGACTAAGCCGTAATAATCCACAACCACCTGCTCCGGAGGGCCTGCAGGCTTCAATGGGACTACTCCAGAGTAAGTGGCTCGTGGCCTAGGACAGAGGTCACTGCGACCCCAGAACTATCAGGGCCAGCTGGCAGTAACTAAAACCATTACTACGCCTTGCTGGATGGCAGGCTGAGAGATACCACTAGACTCACACACCTGACTGTTTGGCCCAGAGTCAGCTCCGGATGGTGTGTCCTTGAAAACAGGAACTCCATTCCCTTCCCTAAGCTACTTGGCCCACACTCCCTGCATTGGAAAAGCAGTTGTAGAAGCCACTCATGCTTTGGGATCAGGTGCCAACATTATCATCGGCCTCGTTCATTTCCCGCCAGCAGCTGTCCGACAGAATTTTGTTGCTACTGCCCCTACTCCGCGCTAAAGGAAAGCAGAGTTCAGGAAAGAGATCATGCTGATAGTTTAGGCCAGGGATGGGGAACCTTGGCTCACTGGCCAAATGTGACCTGCGGTCAGTTTTAAATAAGCCCCTTCATCCAGCCCCAACACTCAAGCATAAAAGTGTATCCTTGGGCAAAAGGCTTTGGGGGAGGGTAGCAACCCACAACAGCCCCATCTCCATCCCCCTATCCCTAGAATTGCAGGAGAAGGAAATTTGCGAGCGACCCATCTCCCGCATCCCTACCCCTGTGCTCTCAAGCACGGAAGGAGCACGTAATTGGGACCCTTCACCTTCCTTCCCTGTCCAGAGTTCCTCTCCCTCAACTCTCACTGGGGCTAGACCGAGAACCCGGTCGCACATGCAAATTCACACTCTCGGATTTGCTAAACTCAGTTCATTTTGAATTGCACCAGAAACTCTGAACTATGCTAGCTCTAATCAAAACCCACCCCGGGTATAAACCAAACAGAGGCAGGCAAAGTAGCGCAGAGGATGTCTTATTGGACCAACTTGTGTCGGGTGAGAGGATACAAGCTTTCAGGCCACGCACGCCCTTCCTCAGGCACGTTAAAAGTAAGAACTACGGGCAGACCAAATGTCGGACGGATATAATCAGGCACGACATCCAGCGGGAGGGAGGTGTTAGGGAAAAAAGCCATAAGCATTTAAGACACATTTAAATACAAGGGTAACAAACAAAATAAACCCAGCCTACGTATAAATAGCAAGCACTTGGGAGGGGGCTGAAGAAAAAGAGGTTGCAAGCAGTTAGCATTTCAAAACATTTAAATAGAGGGTGATCATTTATTCATCTGACTGGGTAAAAAACAGACAAGACAGCAGCCCCGGTGGCCTGCTTTGGACTGGATCTCGCCTGTCCAGGCACCGCTAGATGTTGGCCTGGGATTGTCCCACCCTGTCATCGGTGGCTAGCCCAGGCTCTGACCTCAGAAAACCTCTGGGGTCACAGCTCGGGCTAAGGCCCACCCGACCAGGCCAACGCTGGCTATCGCATCTGTTCCCAGGCCGGCATAGTGGTCCAGATCTACCACGGCCGTCATGCCTGCCCCTCATGGCCAGCTGCATGTTCGGCGCGCTCCTTGCCCCATGCTTCTTCAGCACCCACGTCCAGGTTTTCTCCTCCGGTTGGGTCGGGCCACCACCGTGCCACTTTCGCTTCTGTTTTTACCCACAGTTACAGACAGCGATAAATACAAAAAATGATCACCCTAATTAGTTATATATTTTATGACAAGTAGAATGTTCATGATTTTAATGCAGCAATGCAGCCACCTTAACTATAAAAATAAATAATAATAATCTTTCTTTTTATATAGCACCCCCCTGCTGTGGCACTCGGAGCATTTCACAACTTAACACAACTTTTAATCCTCACTGCAACCCTGTGAGGTAGGTTCGGCCGAGAGAAGACTGTGACTGGGCCACGGTCACCCAGTGAGTTTCTGGCTAAGGCAAGACTTGAGCCGGGGTCCCCCCCTACCTCCCAATCCAAATACTGGGCACTTTGCTATTACACCACACTAGCACTTGTGTGCCACTCCTACATTTGGTCAGTCTATAGTTCTGACTTGTTACCATGCCCGAGGAAGGCCCCTGTGTGGCTCCAAAGCTTGCACACACTCACCCAACACAAGTTGGAGACACCCGTGATTTATTTATTATATAAAATCAAATTCTTCAACCTATTCTCTATGTTGGTAAGCTATTCTTTCATTGGCCAACTCTATCCAAACACCATTGTTCCATTGTGGGAGGAGTATGCCCACAATGGAACAATGGTGTTTGGACAGGGTTCGCCAACGAAAGAATAGCTTACCAATGTAGATAATAGGTTTAGGAATTTGAAGTTTTGAACTTCATTTCTGAACCTACTTGGATAATCACACCCCAACCTACCAATGAGAAAAATGCCAGACCTCTAGTCTGCCTAACCATTCTTCCCTTCCTGTAGCCTCCTTTCCTCCCTTTCCCCAACTTCTTCTCTCTTCCCTACATCTTCCCCTCCCTAAGTACATGTTTTGTTATTATCGAAACCCTTCCTTTAATGTGCTTGGATTATTCAGGATTGTTGTGGATTTTTACAGTTTGAACAGAACTGTAAGATACATTTATAATCCCCACTGAGAGTACAATAGCTGGGATCACGAGAATGTGCAAACTGTAAGCTTCCCCCCCCCCCCCCTTGATGCATGTTTGTTGTTGGGTTGACAAGGTTTTAGAGTGGTTTAAAAAAAAAAAAAATCAATAAAAAATTGATCACGCAAAAAAAATTAAGATGCACATCGTTACGCATTAAAGGCAAGGACATGCATGATCAGGAGCGATGACTTGCAAATGAACCTGCTTCTCATGAAAGGATGGGATATTATATATATATATATATATATTTCATTCCAATTTGGAGAAGCTTTTAGCTCCTCTTTCGGATGGTCTGAGAACAGAATGATTAGCAGTGTGCAGTGACAGCGATCAGTCGCAAGTTCCTGAAGAGCGAGTAATTTATTAGGCTAAACAACGCATTGCTATTATGAGCAAGTCAGGGCGCTCGCTGCAATTTCCTTGAAAGCCGAGCAAGGCACGACGATTACACTTGTCCACTTGGAGAATTCCCACTGGCAGCTCAACGTCCTGTTATTGTTCTCAGCTCAACAGACTTAACAGCATTCTGGGGGGAGAAGGCAGCTCGGGAAATGTATTCTTCCCATTCAGGTCATTCGACTGCAAGCCTGTCATGTGCAGGATGCTGGGAAGTGAAAGGTTCGCTGTCCCGACCCACGGCTATTAAGAGTCCTTTCAGACACACTGTAGACACCTCTCGCCGTTTCTAGCCGAGTTTTTTTCCATTCGGGTGCACCTTAACTTTAGAATGACATCTGCATCTATATTGCATGAGTATGCATAGGGATCCGTGGTTTCGTGTTTTATTTTAAAACTCCTGGGAAGGTTTCTGTTGTCCGTTTTCATTTCAAGGAACATCTTTCACCTCCACCCAAGCAGCTTCAAAGCTTGGGGATAAGGGTCCAAAGCCGCCCTCTTCTGCTTATGAATCTGAAAGAACTAGACATCTAACAAGGGAGAGGAAAAATGGCCAGCAGTCAGCGGAGGAAAATCTAAGATGGCCGAGAGACAACAGAAATCCGTAACTGTGAAAGAGTCACTAGGAGTTCTTTCAAGACCAGCCCGCAGGAAGGGGTAAGTGCTTGCCGGAAGTCATCCCAAGGCAGTCTCAAGAGAACCCAAATGGATATTATTAAGCCATGTAACAATGAGCCATGCATACTCTAGGTGTTGTGCGCACACCCTCGTAAAACTGTCCCAATGCATCGCCTCCGTCTACACACTGGACACGTCCCGATCAGACATTCCAGTGAAGGAGGTTGCAGCCAAAGGTTGCACTCAGACTTCATGGAAAGATCTTGTGGCAGCTTTATGGGGTTGCTTGCTTCCATTTTCCAACTACCATGATAGTCGGGCAGTAGAGTAACTTGCCAAGGGAGGTTGTGGAGACCCCATCACTAGAGGCCTTTAAAAATAGGTTAGACAAGTGGGCAGCAGAGGGGTGGAAGGTATTTTGGTGGGGTGCAAGAAGGTGTTTTCCTCCTCCACATACTGACTGGGGTAGGGGGAATCTCAAAAATAATGGGGTGGCAAGAGGGTGAAAGAAGAGAAGGAATAGGAAGGTCGGAAGTGGGAGGGAAGAGAGGGAGCAAGATATGGGGGGGTGGGGGAGGCAGTCTGGAGAGAAGGATCTCAGCTACCACAGACAAGCAGGGGGTGGGAGTTCAAACAAGTCTGAAAAACACTAGGTTAGACTGATATTTTGACAACTTTTGGGAGGGGGGATATGGGTGCTTGGGGGTGTTGGGAGGGTGAGGTTTGTGCCAACTGCGGGGTGGGGTGGGGTGGGGGTGCGATACAGGCATTGGTGGGGGGGGAGGATTTTTATAGGAGATACAAGCAGGGAGAAATGTGGGGAGTGTTGAAGGGCAGTAGCAGTTGGATATATACCTGTTTACCTGGCCTTTTGTGGTTGGAACATTGGGGCTAAAGGGGATAACATTTTGAGCTGCTGAATTGTACTTTCATTGCATTGGGACTGCCTCATTGTACTGATGATTTTTATTGTATGACGTCCAAGACGGTGGAAGGGAAGGGGGGAATTTTGAGGTGTTGGTAGTTTTGATACTGTGCTGCTTAATCATTGCAAGCCATTCAGGACTCTTTCATGGATAAGGGTGGCATATAATCCAACGTAACAACCGTCGACACCATCTTCAAGGGATGGTGTAGGCACCGCGGACTCTGTTTAATGGCAAAGGGTTGGATTAGATAACTTCTGGGGTGTCTCCCAGCTCTGACACTACCATGTAGCGGCCATTTCCATGACGGCTGAACCATCAGCCATGCGGCACCCTGAGGAGATCCACACTAGAAGCACCGAAGTCACCACAGGGTGACTATACAGCAGATCTGTTGCAATGTCATGGAAAACATACGCTCATTCGGCAACACCATGACATGGTCATGGCGACTTTTGGTGGAAGTCTAGAGCAGCTAAGCACTGTGGGTAGGCGGTTGTGCAGATCCGCAGCGGCTAAGTGACTACGGCACACAAATACATCCCTCAAGGCTATGAGTTCATGCCCTACTTGGTCTCAGACTTGATGGTTGCCTCCAGTCCAGCTGGCTGAGACTGGGCATCTGATCCATTGGGTTGGGGGGAAGTCAAAGGACATATGCTGGCCACATTGCTCCCTTGTGCAGTGTAAGGCACAGAGATTGGGGTGCCTCAACCATGCTTCCATAGGGAAGGCCGTAGGGGTTGGGATGGATGTACATCTATTCAGTACCTTCTCAAGGCATTCCAGCGTACTTAAAAATAATAATAATAATAATAATAATAATTTTTAAAATGAACAGTCACATTCAGATCTCTCTGAACAACTTAACTTTGAAAGGAGATAAACAGCGTTGTTGTGCCATGGAACACTGTCAAACACAGTCGAGCATCCAAGGACATTTTTTAAAAAGGTTTCATACTAAAAAAAAAAAAAACAAAGAAGAAGAAAACATTACCAACACTACAAGATAATAAAGTCAAAACATATGTTCAACAATACTGCAACAGAACGCTTGAGCGTACACAGTGTACCTAATTCTCCATCACCCGGAGGCTGCATCACACCACTGAGCGGGGCTCAAGGTGGGTGCAAATTAACGTACAGCAAGTGTAGCTTAGTGGGAGATCAGGGTTCAAATCCTGCCTTGGCTATGAACTCACTGGGTGGCCCTGGCCAAGTCACTCTCTTTCAGCTTTGGTTCCCCATCTGTAACATCTGTAAAATGGGAAACATGCATGTATCCTTGTTTCACCCTATGTTCCCTTCCTTTTTATATCCTATATCGCAAGCCCCTCATGACAGGCCTGTTTAAAATAATAACACTAATAATAACAACAACTGTATAGCGCACAAGTAGAGCTGAAACAAATATCCACAAAAATGAGTATGCCTGTTGAATTGTTGGTATCTGAATCTCCTTGAAAATATTGGGTACTAATTGATAACCGATTATGACCCAATTCATGTACGCAATGTCACAGCACAATGTCCCAGAATTTCGGTTTTCTGTCCGAGAATTTCAGTTAATAACCAGAAAAATCGGTAAATCAGTAACAGAAATCAGGTAGCCCATCAAATACCCAATACGGTACTCAAAAAATATAGGTATTACCCTTGGGTACCAAATTAGATACCCTTTTCAGCTCTACCCTCAAAGCATATTGTTGGGCTCTTGGGATAAGGAGGGATAAAGATCTGCCTCAGTATAAATAATTATTATTATTAACAACAACAACTTGTTGGGGGGTATCGAGGGGTGGGAAACTGTGTTTAACTCCTGTGGCTACTGATAATGTTTCCAATACTGATGTTACATTGTTGTATTTTTGCTTTGCTGTAAACCGGCCCAAGACGCAATCAGCGAGAGGGGTGGTATAAAAGTCTAATATAACAACAACAACTTGTTCCACGCTGACAAAGGGGCCTTGAAGAGGCCTTAGTGCAATGTGACTCAATTACTTTTTAGTGGACCAGGTTTTTTTCTTTTTAAAAGACATTAGTTTGTGGGCGAAATGGTATATTGGCATAAAATTAAATGTGCAGATTTGCAGGTGTTGGGAAGGAGCTGGTGGGAGCGGATGTGGGCATGTAGTCTGAATTAAAATGAGAAATCTTCACTCCTCCTCCCCCCTCCCACCCAACCCAGTCTCCTGCTCCTGAAACGGTCTTAGACCCTTCTCCCATCCTGCTCCTTTTCCTTGGAACTCCCTCCCTGCTTGCTCCCTCCTTCACGACCTTCAGAGCTCTCCTAAAAATCCACCTCTTCCATCAGGTCCTGCCTAACTCTTTACCCTGTAGACCGATTCGTGATGCTTCGCCTTATATTGTTTCATCTTTTAGAACTCCGCTCCCCCCACCGCCGCCTTGTAACTAAGCTAAGCACATACACCTATAACTTCATGACCCTATCCCATGTCTCTCCCTATGTTCTCCCCTCTCTTGTCTCTCCTAAACTGTAAGCCCCCTGGGGCAGGGACCTGTCTCGAATCATAAACTGTTTATCACCAGGCACATTGTTGAGGTTATATAAACAACCAACTCCTCCCAGTTCAGGTTGTCTTTCCTTCAATCCAGCACCATTAGACAAAGTGGGTCGTGTCACATAGATTCCTCGGTGTCAACTCCCAAGAAGCTCAGAATCTCTGTCCTGCTTCCTGCCAAGCAGCTGCTTGGTGGCCCACAGAACAAGCTCCACACTGGGACTTTGTACTGCAGTGGTGAAAAGCGTCAGGACTCAGGTCTTGAACCCACATCCCTAGGGTTGCCAGACCAGTGCCTGAGCCTGCAGGGCCACTGCTTCACCTTGCTGCAGGTCCAGACACGCCCCTCAAGAAGCCTCCTTACCTGACCCCACACACCCTCCCCCTACCACACCTCCCAGCTTCCCGATTGGCTGCAACTGGATGGATTATCTGGCCTGTTCCCCTTCTTTCTTGTCTGTGTTCCCTTAGCTCCTTGTTCCATGCTTTATGTGAAGCCCTAGACCTTTGCTCTGAACCTTGTACCACAGCCCTGTCTCTCCACTCCAGACCCATTTCCCTAAGTCCAGCCACGTCCCAGACAACGACTCCTTACAGAAAGCAGTAAAATAGCTGCCCCTAATCCCATCATCTATATACGCTCTCCACACACTCACCCTTGTCCAGCTCATGCTAAAACCAGAGGTTCCTTCTAGGATAAAGGTAGTTGGCTGCCCATCCGTCTGGAAAACCCAATGGAACAAGTCAAAAAAAGATGATTAAGAAAAGGTGTCAACCGAGAGCAGAAGAATGATCCAACATTACTGACTCATGACTTAGTGTATGTGCTAGAGGCTCGCAGCAATCTTGAAACGCCCCGAATAGAAAAGACGACAGCTTTGGACTGCGACAGTTCTTCAAAAAGACTTTGAAGCCAGGCTTGAATTCTATTCAACTCTTTCACCCTTAATTTGGAAAAAAAAAAAAAAACTATTTTGGAAGATAACTGGTGAACTAACAGACAGCACAAAGCCGTCAAGTACCAGTAGCTTCCGATACGTTACCTTGAACACATTCTTCATGTTTTTTCCCCACTGAAATGCCACATATTTCAATCCTTTTTACAGAAGACCTCAGAACTCTCTTTTCAGTGCCACTGGCTCTCCAGGATCCTCTGGAGAGAGGGGGCCATCCAAGACTTCTCAGACACGTATTGACACATGTTCATCTCTTGAAAACATCACTTGCTACTTGCATGTAGCAAGTGACGATTGTCCACTTGTGAGCTGTTCATGTCAAATTCCTCCCATCGCCGTTCCCTACAGAACAACATGACAGAAAGGGGGCGAGGCCATTTTTTTTCTCTTGCCAATGAATACGTACGTGGCCCTTGAAGCTTCTACTAATTTTCAAAGTGGACCCTGGGAAGTAAAAGGTTTCCTCCCCCTACTTACGTGTTCAAAGCCAGGTGGAGGTAAAGAAACAGGCTTGGTATACATGGGTCATAACTCCCCAACATAACCTCACTGTCAGGAAATACTCTGCATTCTTGTGAATGCTTAAAAAGTGAAAAATCATCACTGGAATAAGTGTCTGGAGGTGCAGGTGGAGAAAGGGATTGTGTGAATGCAGTCTCATTATAGCGCAGGGGCCACTAGCAGCGATGCTGCCTCTCCAAAGCTTCGACCTGTACGGGATGGAGCAAAGGGACTCTTCCCCTTTCTGTCATGTCAGCACTCTAAAAGGGGCGGGGACACATCAGAATGGGGGCAGAAGAGTATACTTACCCCACCGCTTTCCCACGTGGCCCCGCCTTACCCATCAACATCAACGGAGCCAAGATCCCACCCAGCCCGCGGAGACCAACTCTGGCCAGACTGGAGGTTTAGACGTTAACTGGCTGGCTTGGCCGACAGGATGAAGCTTCCGTTGGGCAGTACAACATGTTTATTATACATCAAAAGTGCAGCGGGAGGCGCAATCAACATGGCCAGCACAGAAGTTCTTTGTTAAATAAGCATGGAACTAATGGGGCTTGCACGGTTACGAAAGAGACCTATGCTTCCATGCTGCAAGAAAACATTAGCTTGTCTGCTAATTGTTTTCTCTCTTGACTATATACCCTAATTAGCTGCACAAAACTGAGCAGGAAGGGGAGGTGGGGGAGAAGAGAGAGAGATTTCTACTTAGACTTCATGCACACAACACAAGTAGATAGTGGCACAAACTAGGGCAGAAGGTCAATCCCTTTTTGATTTAACGAGATCTCATGTGAGATTTTGTGCCGGGGACCGAGATGCCCTAGTATGAAATCGCGCAAAATGTTGCCTAAACCGCGCCGACCCCTCCAAACCCTGCCCCCTACGCACGCGCAAGTGGCTGCCAGGATTGTTTTGCACAAGCACGACCCTTTTCTAAAACGGTGCTGGAAGCATCGCCACCATTTTGGGAAAGGGCAGCCGGTCCTTGCATGCACAAAATCTGAATTGGGCAGAACGGCTGCCCTTTTTCCAAAATGGTGGCGACGTTGCCGGCGCCATTTTGGGAAAGGGCCGGCAAAGGTGCAGAACAGACCCGGCAGCCATTTGCACACACACAATTCTTTTTGTTGGGTTGGGGGTGTTTTTCCCCTCGTGTTTCTCGGCGAGAATGCAGCAGAGACGCTGCTGGTTCTCGTTGGTCAGAACGCGCCAAGAACCGTGATCCTCACCGAGAAACACAAGAACGAGTTTCAGCTCTAGCCCAAACCCTTACCCACCTAAGCGGTGCTGTAAGTAGGTTAGATCAATGGTCCACTGAGCCCAGCATCCTGTTTCCGACAGTGGTCAACTTTGGTTGCTTCAGACACATGCAGAGCAGGTCACAGCGAAGGGATCCATTCTCTGAACCACCTGAGCATTGGGTGAAATCCTTACCCCTCCCTGTGCTCCCTGAGCATCCCTTATTCTCTGCCACCTGGGGCAAGGAGGTGGGTGGGCCATTGAGAAACGCATGGGAGTCAGCAGCTATGTGAATGCCACACTACAGGACAAGGCAAACACAAAATTAAGGAATAGGTTGGCGTGTTTGCATATGAGCCCATAGAACTAAAACCAGCTTAGCGCTCTTGATCTTAAACTGTAATGAATGGACCAACTTCCCCCACTCATACTCCTAACAAATTCTTCTATTGCCGCTGCTTAGCTAGCAGCAGATCAGGGCTGGAAGTTTCCTAGCATTGGCAATAAACAAAAACAAAACAAAATAAATCTGACTGTTTTCTCTGGGGAGGGGGTGTGGGGGAAATGAAACTGCAATGCTTGCCCAAATGAATTAAAATAAATTGAGGTGCACTAGTTGATTAGGAAGTTACGCATTAAATACATAGCATGGGAAGGGAGGGGGAGGAGGGAGGAATGGCTATGGTTACATTCTTTCAGTCAAACACAAAAGGAGCATTGTCCAATAAGCCCTAGACTAGTCGTTCTAAAAACATTTTGCCTGCGAGACCCATTTGGGGACAAACATCCCTGTGACTCCAGACATCAGAGATTAGAGTGCAGGTCATTGTACGCGGAGACCCTCCTTAGCACAGGATCCATTGATGGTTGGAGCACTCAGAATCCCTGGTGAAACCCCTTCCTAGCACAGGACCTCCAAGTACACTCTTCCCCAACCCACCCACCCACCCCGCCTGTGGCTGCACTCTTGATGCATGCCTAGGGAGCCATCCGCCAAGACCATACTTTACCTACCAGCGGCACAACACAGCAGCCATCTTGTCATACCAAAACAACGCCCCACCGCTTGAGAAAAGGAGAGAAGAAGTACAGCTCTGTTTGACACTGTCGGGAGATTTCAAGACATGAAATAATTGCCCCAATTCAGATCTGTGAAGAACCTACAGATTCAACTCTCCTTAGACAAAGGGCAACGATTTGGTCCCACGTTTGGTTATGCTTAACCCCTGAAAGATAGGACTATCACAAATTCAAGAATGTGAATTCTTGTGACAGGACAGTTGGCCTTCATGGCAAAGCCGTGAGGGCAAGAGGCTACGGAGGGGGTGGGACCCCTCCAACCCCTCCCTAGCCTCTTGCCCTCAGCTTTCCACTGTAGTCCCAGAGCTTCAGAACTCCGATCAGCTCTCAGGGTACAACTTGCTTCCCCCCCTCCCTCCTCAAGCTCCTTCTGCTTTGGAAGCTCACAAGAGACTGGTGTGAAGCAAGAGCATACTGCTTTTATAGCCCCAGAAGGGGGCATGGCCAAAGTGACAAGCACGCCCTCTTAAAGGGACAATGACCTGCTTGGTCACACGGGGCAGACTTTAGGTATGGGTTTGTTTGGGTGTTCCTGTCAATCCTGCAGATTCAGAAGAGTTCCCAAGGTAAGCTGGTACAAATGCAGAAACTGCTAAGAGCAGGCGAGGAAGTTGAAGGCAGTGCCCTCTCAGCAGGGGTGCAACAAAAGAATTTTACAGGATGGAGGGGGTGGGGGGGTGGAAGGCTGGGGACAGAAGGTTCACCTCAGAAGCCACACCCCTTCCCCAATTCCGCATCATTTAATCTCTCTCCTCCCCTACCAGTGAGCCAGCCCTGCAAGAGTGCTGGTGGGGATGCCACCTTCCCTCAGATTTTCACCTGAAGTGGGAGGGGCTATATCAGAAGGGGTGGGGCAAGGCGACTCTTTTGCCCCTTTCCAGTGCGTGGTCACAATGCTCCATAAGAAGCGGGGTCACTTCAGAATGGGAAAGCCCCTTCGCCCAACTCTGTTCCAATGTGGTCCCCTCCTCTGCTGCCCCCTGAAGCCCCAATTTCACCAGGTTATCCAGGTACCCTTGGATAAGCCTAGAGACATCAGGGTTTTGCCCAGAGTTGATGGACTAAACGTCAGAGACTCCAGTTCAAACCTGGAGGGCTTGTAACCTTAGCTGCTGAATGTTCAAATGAAGCTAAATGATTTAAAAGCCTAAACCCTACTGCCTTTCAGCTGGCCTTCTGTTCCTCGATCTTTTCATCCATTTGTCTTTAAAACTCAACTGTCATTTGGAACCGACATCCAACTCATTTGGAATTTATAAACATGGGACAGTATCCTTCCCTGTCTTGCAGTTCAAGGCAACCATTTACCGATGGGATCAATAGCCAAGTAAGGGGCAACAGAACCCATCCCACAGGGTTAAAGACGAGGGACAAAGCGCTTTAAGATACCTTTTATTGAGGCAACTTCTGTTGGCAGAGAAAGCTTGCTTACTTTCACCAACAGAAGTTGGTCCAATACAAGGTATTGTCCTAACTGTTTGGTCTCTCTTGGATTCAAGACTAAGGCTGCTTTCACACCTTACAAAATGGGCTATTATAATAACTGGAGATAATACTGGGTATTCTAATTCCGCAATTTTTTGTAACGCGTGAATGCACTAGTCCCCTTTTATGCTGCAAGATCTTGGGTCGTTGTAAAAGCCACATTTGGTAGCTCTTACGATGACCCAAGATCTCGCACATTATGAAGATTGCAGAATTATAATACCCGGAATTAATTCAAGTTATTATAATAGCTCATTTTGTAAGGTGTGAAAGCAGCCTAACACAGCAACCACACTCTTTGTATCACAATCCAGAAGGCAATGAAATCAGTGTCAAAACCACATTTATTTTAGTGAGTGAGGATTGCGCCTTTAGACTATGATTTTGATGGACTTTAAAGTCATCTTTTGAGACAGGATGGGGAATCGCTGCTTTTTTTACATGGACCGCGGCTGGGGGGTGGTCTGTGGGTGTGTTGCTAAAGGGGCAGGTGCTCATGGGCTCACATCCATTCCCCTGCATCCCCACACATGCCCCCGCATGGAGCAACCAGTGTTTTCACCAGTTGCTCTGTGCAGGGATGATGGGCAGAGGTGGGCAGGGATGTGTGTTACGAGAGAACGCGCACGGACTCCCAAACACCCGCTGCAGCTGCCCAAAGGGCAGACACCCACAAATGCTCATGCACTGGACATGTGCGAGTGCATCTGCATCTCATTTAAAAAGGGCCCTCCTCCCCATTTTGGGATGGATCCAGGGTTTTTCAAAGTTCCATGGGCTGGAGCATTGGAAGGGGGCGGACATGACCCCAGCCCACAGCAGGCTTCCTGGAGGGTGTGGCTGTGCCTCCACAGAGCACTCTGGGTAGTGGGGCCACACCCACTCTACAGAAAGCTCCCAGCGCGTAGTCCCAGCATTGACAATCCTGAGGGGAGGGTGGTTGCGCTGGGAGCACTCTGCAGGGCCGCCTCCTAGCCTTGAGTATTCCCCGGCCTACAGCAGCATCTCCTTTCTGGCCTTCAAAGTGGCTCACCTCAAGCAAAACAGGAAGATGGGCCTACTGAAAGCAACACCGAGGAAACGACCACAGGCCGGGAGGACGCAGTCGACCGCTGTTCTAAGACCTACAGGATTAAGGAAATGGGGACAGAAGCTGGTTGGCAACCGGAATCATTATCTGCTTGATAGAACACCTCACAGCACTTGAGTTTTTTCTCTGTTTGAAGATGAGGAAACTCAAACATAAAAAGAGTGACGTGCTCGGTCACTGGTCCATGGCGGTCAGTGGCTACCTGGGTTGTAAAAAACAGACTTTTTTTATGGCTACTCACCTCTCCTAGAACAGGGGTGGAGGGAACCTCTGTGTCTGAGAAGGCCATGTGGGTAATTTAAAAATGGCCAGTGGAGCCACGCCAGAAAACATGGAGAGAACTTGACCTATAACGTCCACAATTCTCATCCATAGAGTCCAAGTTATTATAGTTTAAAGTAGAAGTGTCATCCGAGACAGAAAATGGGAATAATTGGCAGCGTATTGTTACCTTCAGTTTTGACCTATGTGAGATACGTTTAACAGATTGACTATAGTCTGAACATATTGGCTTTAGTTTGGACATAAAGGCCTGGACATATTTGGTCTTCCGATAACTTTTCCCCTGCTTAACTTTTAACCTTGTTAGTTAATGCTTAGGAAAATATGAGTAAGCTCATATTTAGGGAAGTAGAGGCATACACTCAAGGGAACATCTTTGTTGCACAAATGGGTTGCAAGATTGAGGTTTAAAATAGTTTATAAAAACAGGATGTTTCATGGGTGGAGGTAATGACTTTAGTTCCCCAATATCTTAACCACAAACGTTGTCATACATTTATAATTTTATGCAGGCATCAACCCTTTTCAACCATGCTATTGGCAGTTAATAATATATGAATTACTTAGCCTGAGTGTGACGTCAGTTTTCTTATAAAAGAGTAAGTCACCAAGGAAATGTTACCTTAGACGCCATGAACACTCTCGTGGTGCTCTTTGGTCACCATGGTGATCCTCTGGTCACATGATCTTCCTTCATCTTTCTTAAGCCTGTATGCCTGGGTAACTATGCTAGTTTTAAGTTTATTATTTTAACCTTTGTACTTTTAATACTTAAAACAATCTTAAGTTTAACTTTAATTCTATCCATGTAACATGTACCTTGAAATACTTTTATATAAACCACTTATTAAGGGTTTATTCTGTTTTGGGGTCTTGTCCCATAGAAAATGTTTTTCTATGTTTTCATAAATATTTTCAATTATATTCTTATTACTAATTATGTGTTTCTCTTTATTTATGTAGTCATTTTAATCTCTCTGGGTATTAGCATAATTTAGCTGTGTGTCCAGGTTTTGAACCTACGTAATTATTAATTAATTATCAATTAGGAAATGGATCCAAATAAATCAATATTACCTTAAAACCTGGCAACAGTATGAGTATGAAGCTGAAGGATGTGCACTTTAGAAACAGGTGGGCGAGGCAAAGAGATGTGGGGGTAGCCATACTGAGACAACGCATGATTGGGAAGGGTCAGGGGTATCACGAATCTGACTGGCCTTTCGATCCAAACTCTGCACTGGAGCGTGCACCTAATCTCGGTCACCTTTCTCATGAGCACACTTCTTGGAGCATCCAAGGGCCAAATCCTGGAACTGGAAAGGGGCCAGCGGAACAAAAAGCTGTAAGGACTAGCTTTGCTGGTAACCTTGGCAGCAGTAGCTGGCTCCACTGTGCTCCACATCACTATGCTCCGTCCTAGCCTAGGTTTTCCCTATATAGGGCTGCAGAGACCACACCCCCTTGGCCTCCCAATTGAACCTTGCCCCTTGCTTCCCAATTGGCTACCTGCTAGATAAATGCTGGCTGCAGGGAGCAGCAAGAAGCTGAGCAGATCATCTGGTCAGTTCATCCTTCCTGACTTGGATCTGCACTCAGTTTCTCTGGACCCCTCTTGTTCTCTGATCCTGCACTCAGTCCTGGCCCCCCCGAGTCCACCTCTTCCCCTGGACCCGGACCTAGGACTGCCACCTGTCCCTATGTCATATGGACAGACCATATTTCTCGTGAACTGTCCATATGGGTTAGACAGAGCAATATGAATTGTGTTTGCCATTTTTAAAAATGAAGTTTATTTTCTTACTGTTTTTAATATGTTGAGGTCCATAGCCAGGAAGGGGCCTGTTGCAAGGTTAGGGGATTTGCCATTTCAGGCTCCTTAGTTACTTATTACAAATTAGGGGAAGGCCTGGCCCTACAAGCCCCCACCTCAGCTACAGGTCTGTCCATATTTCAGCCTTCTTAAAAGGTGGCAACCCTTACAAAAACACCCATGACATGTATTTGACTCATGGACCAGGGGCTCCCCACCGCCACCTTTAAAGCATCTAAAATGAATGGGCACGTCACAAAATGTCACCCTGATTCTCTCCCCTCTTACATCTTTAGCAATGAGGATTTGGGTATCTCCCTTAAGGATGCTGTGAGGTTCAGTCCTTGCAAAGGCCTATAAACAAAGCTAAAAGCTATTACGCTGATGTCACCAATGGGATCTTGGGCCGGATTTTAGAAACGGTGTGGACAGATTGATAGGCTAACAATCCTGTCAGCCGCTCGACCCCATGAGCAAACTCACCTCCGACCTTCTCTCCGATTATAAAGTAATGTCGTTATTGCCAAAAACCTACCTTTGACCCACAGCCTAGTTTATTTCACGACTGACAAAGAGGCTGTGCACCGCGTATCATATCAGTGCTAGGAATGTAGACATGCACCTTACAATTCAATCCACCTACATTATTATTAATCATTTCAGCATTCGAAATGCTTTACAATCCGGCTCACTTTCACCACAACCCTGCAAGGTAGGTTACTAATATTCCTCGCTTATAGATGGGGAGCCTAGGTGGAGAGATCGCGGGCACTTCCACGCGTTATTTTGCGGGGGGGGGAGGGGGAGAGGAGACACTTCCATGACGGCAATTGCGGCTCTGTCCACACAGGAATTAGCGGATGTAAGAATGCACTGTTCTGCTATTCTCCCAAGAGAACACCCGTGATTGTAAGAGCTACTTCAGGAGTCCCAGTCATGTGCAAGCGTCCTTGGAGGAGAAAAGCAGAATGGTACATTCCTACGTGTGCTAATTCCCGTGAGAACAGAGCCGCGATTGTCCTCACGGAGGTTCCACCCCCCCACTCCCTGTATCTTGCCAAAAGCCACCCAGTGAGCTCATGGGTAAGACAAGATTTGAACCCTACTCTCTCAGGTGTAAGGCCAACACCTTATTCACTAGGCCACGCTGGCTCCTTTGTGCTCATAAGCTTCCTTTTATTCTTTATGCCAGTGGTTCCCAAGCTTGTTGCCTTTGACACCCCACTATGAGACTTAACTTAACTATCTGTGATCCCAGGTGGCTAAAACATGAAGTCCATGAAACAGCCATTGAGACTGGGGTTCCACACACATCTACCATGATTTCACTTGGGGTCTCTATTCAGTCTGGGAACCTCTGCTTTTTGCCTTTCAGTCTCTGATGTGGGGTACCATCGCGTCTTTCCATAGGAAGATTTTGATGGGTGGAGAGAAAACAGAAAACAATATTATGCTTAATCCAGCCTTCTGGAAAAGCGTCAGACCCAAAGAAGGGTTTCATTTTTAAACAATTAGCTACTTGAGAGCTCAGAAGGGATTATCATCATCATTTCTATAATGGTTTCGGTGTTCAAACTGGTTTATAATCCTTACCTAGTTCACCCTCACAGCCACCATGTGAGGTAAGTAATTATTATTCCCATTTTACAGATGGAGAATGGAGGCTGAGACATAATGGGTAAAAATAAAATAAAACAGACATGCGGGCTGCGTGGCGGCTCCCCAGCTCTGGGCAGGAAACTGTAGCCATAATGGTACGGATTGAGGAGGAGCACTGAACAAACGTGGCCTTGGCCGGAGAGCTGGCCTGTCGCCCAGCTGGGGAGCTAGCCAAACAGGCAGGCGGGTGGCCCTGGCCCCACCCTGCTTCCAGTCCCCCACCGTGACGAACCGCCATGGTAGCCTCTGCCCCGAAGCTGAACAGACATGGTAGCCTGTGCTGGCATGCCAAGCTGCATCCTCACAGATTTTCCGAGGATACAGCCCAGGCTTGCCACCTACCCGCCCTGGGACAGTCCCGGACTAACACCTGATGGCATGTAAACAGATGCGCCAGTGGGCCCCAGACCACAGCAGGTCGAAGTCACATCTGTTTTAACTTTTTACCCATAATGACTTGCCCAAGGCCACCTGCTGAGTTCCTGCCTAAAATGGAATTCGAACCATCGTCTCTCAGGTGCAAGTCCAACACCTTAGCCATTAGGCTATGCTCCCTCTCAGGATGGGCCAATGGAACGGGATATCGGTCAGGCTAGTGTAGTGGTTCTATGGCTAGCTAGTGAGGCCATGGGTTGTGGCCTCAAGTGGAATCAACACTATTTAGGAGAACAGGGCTGCAATTCCAATTGATACATTGTTTCTGTCTAGAGTGAGGGTGTAAAAAGGCTGAGTCCCTAAGCTTTATTGCATACAAGAACCTGGAATGCGAGAAGCAGCAACTGGTCCTTTTTCGCCACGCCCTCTTCCCTAACGTATAAGAAGAGAGACACTGCTGAGGCTTCAGTCTGCTCTTGGACACAGAGGCAAGAGGAGCTCCTTGACAACTGCCGGACCTGTGTAAGGTTGAGAGTAGAGGCTCCGAAGGACTGAGCCTAATCAAAGAAGCTACTAAGTAACTGATAGTGATATGAACGGAGTTTGGCCAGAGGACTGGTGCCTGGCCTCATAGGAGATTTTTGCTGTACTTAAGGACTATATGGACTATGACATGTGTGCCTAAAGAGATTGTGTAAACAATAAACCCAATTCCCCTGAGACTGTGCAGCTTCGGTCTCCATCCTGACAGCACTCATCCACAGATAAGCCTAACCCTGTCACAGATGGGATTATATTTCAATCAAAAAACGAGGTCACAAACATGGGTGTTAGCAAGAGACACAAAGGAGTGTGGCTGCACCTGGCTCCTGCCCCTTCCAAGCATTGCGACGTCATGACACTTGGAAAGGAGGTATGGTCACATCAGAAAAAGGTGGGACAAAGTGGCTCTCCTGAATGTAATTCTGCCTTTGGTCACAAAAGGCGAACATTTTAGGACAACTGAACAAGGGATATAACAGGCTTTCTAACCGAGGACTTCTTTAAAATGCCACTAAAAGAAGGAGAAATAAAAACTAAAAAACTAGATTAGTCTACAAACAACAAGAGAATGCAGAATCATCAACTGACAAATAATTTGAATGACGGAAGAACCTTGAGGGGCAAAATGGTCCAGTGGCGAGGAGACTAAACTGATAGTGTAGTGAGCGGCGTCCAATCCCCTGCTTTGCCACAGACTCTCTGAGCGACCGTGGTCAAGCCACTTAATTCTTCATGCCTCGGTTCCCCATTTGCACAACAGGGACAATAGGACACTACCCCACCTAATAAAGCATGAGTGGGGAACCTAAGGCCCAGTGGCCAAATGTGGCCTGCAGGTAGTTTTTACGTGGTGCCTTCTCAGTTCCTAGATTTTCCACCCAGATAGAATTGATTCTCACCTCCTACCCCCAGCACTAAAAAACCAAGCTCAGGGTAAGGGAGCAGAAATGCAGGCATGTGTTTAAGGAAAGGGGATAGATTCCATGACAGATTCATGATCTGGACCCTCATCTTCCCCCCCTTTGAACACCCCCGCTCCCCATTTCCACGCAGCTGTCAGAGCTCGTACCAGTCTTCAAAGCGGCCCCTGGGTGGGAAAAGCTTCCCTATTCCTGGTACAGAGGGTGTTGTAAGCATTTTCTAATATCAGGAGAGTTAAGCCGTGGAATAATTTCTCACGGGAGGCTGTGAAGGCCCCACCACTGGTGGCCTTTAGAAATGGGTTAGATGGGCATCCCTCAGGGATTGTGCTGATACTGGGGCTCTTGCTCAATGGCAGGGGGCTGGACTAGATACGTTTGGGGCTTTCTTCCCGCTCTAGGATTCTAAGAATAAGTACACACAGGTCATCATAGACACCCAAGTGGCCGGAAGTCCAAGAGGATGGCTAAGTTGTGTGGGTAGTAGGCGACTTTGGGGATAGTTGATCAGGTACTTCTGATCCCAGAGGCAGCCTACTAGCTCCATCCCTCTGTGCCACCTATGCTGGGAATGTCACCTAAGTAAGGGTTCTTTGATAATAGAGTGATCGGAGCCAGATAAAGTACCCAAGACTGAACTGGTTTGCTCACCGCCAGGGTTTCAGGAGGTGGCAGACATCCAAGAAAGGTGGGTCTTGCAGAATTAAATTCTACAAGCCAATCAGAATGCAAGAGTGACCTGCTCAACAACTCCCCAAATAATTTGAGAACTGGTGTCACCTAGTGGATAAGGCTCCGGACTTAGGCCTGGGAGACCAGGATTCAAATCCTAGCTTAGCATGAAGTCGCTGGGTGGCCTTGGGAAAGTCACTGTCTCTCAGCCTCAGTTCCCCATCTGTAAAATGGGCATGTACTTACCCTTCTGTCTTCCTATGCTCCCTTCCTCCTTTTCTCCCCTTCCTTGACCATCCTAGATTGTAAGCCCCTCGGGATCATGGGCCTGTCTCTACAACTATTCAGTATCAGGCAAAACGCTACTGCTATTGAAGTAATTATTATTAATATTCATTGCTGGAGTTTAAAATAGGTTTGCCAAAGACTATGCAAACCTATGTTTGCCCAGCCCTTCAGATCGTAACAGCAAGGGGACAGGGAAAAGGAAGATGCAGTCGGAATATTCTGAACAGAGGAAACTTCAGATGACCAGCCAAGCAACAGACAAAACTCTGCATAGAGAACAGGCCACGGCACATCACCTTATCAGGAGAAAATCTTTAATATTGACCAGTGCCACAGTTGCAGAAAAGGAGCAGAACAGTCCTGGTGAACTAGAGGGTAAATAAAGGGACTTAAACTGCTTAGCTATCAAGTAGAACCCTGAGACCCAATCAAAACCCAGAAGGTCCTGATTGGTCCAGGATGGGTATGTTGTCCGACCAAGTTTGCCAGGCCCGATTTAGCAGTTGGGGTAGGCCACACTCCTTAGGGAACATCATGGCACACCATAAGGGGAGTGGCTATGTCATACCCCCTTCCCCCCCCTCAGCCTATGCAGAGAGTCATGACAGAGTGCTCTGTAGGAAATGGGGCTACCTTGGTGGTATTAGGGTTGGACCCAACATTGTCGGGCTCGGGCCAAATCCCATGCTCGAGCAGGCTTCTGGTAGGGTTACTACCTCCCTCCAGGAGGAAACCCAGAGAAGGCGGGGCAAAGCAGCTGTCAAGCAGTCCAACTTGGTGACATAGCGGACAATGCCGAGGTATAGCTACACAAGCCCGTAGGAGGTAAAAGCAGCCATCGAACCACATACCTAGAGCATCGTGTTAGAAAGACTCAAGAGGAAGCAGACATGGAATTACCCTCTAACATTCCTTTGGGTTCTCATGGTGGAGTTGGCAACGGATGGGACTGCGGGATATCAAACATACGTGAAGGTGCCAGTCTTTGGGCCCACAATCCACAAACCAAGGACTCTCGGGCAGCCCACAAGCTACTCCGGTCCGAAGCAAGCAATTTGCGGATCACGGCCCTGATCGCCAAGTTATAGAGTTGCCAGACGTCCCTTTCTTCAGAGCCTCCCAGCCCCCTAGAACACAAGAAATATCCCTATTTCCCAGCTCCACACCACCACCAACTTTTAAAATGTTGATCCAGCTACTCTATCAAGCCACCATTAGTCAAGTATCTACCTCTCCATAGGGTGTTGCTAATCAGGTAACCGAGGAATTTGCTCCTCCTGTGCCTGGCCCCTACAATTGAGGGGGTTGGGGCTGGCAGGACAGATAGTCCTTGGGGCACGAACCTTGTTTTCACAGATGGCTCTAGAGCGCAGCAACGCAATACACAGAAGACACCCCTTTCGATCAAGTTGAAAATTTTACACCTGCACACGCAAATCTCATAACCGTTTGCAAACCAGCAGAGGTGTAGACATTTTTTCACAATTCCACAAGTTGCAATCAGTGTAGGTGGGGATCGCATGGCACGGAACATATTATTTAATAGGATGATTTGAATACATCATTGTTTTTCCTAACAGTGAGCTCAAACTTTGACTTGACTGGGAATCAGATTAACCATGCTCAAACTCTGTGCCTGTACCTGAACTCAGTAAATTGGAAGAGTCGTTAAGAGAAATGAATTCTCAAATTTGATTAGCAAATTGGAAAAAGCTTGATTAGCTCAGCCCTATTCCAGTTCAGTTTATTTCAGGAGAACTTGATTGACCAGGACAAGCTATGTAAGCGTCACTAAAGGCAAGGACAGAACCCTCAGTCATTATCCTGGATGAATGCAACCCACCAGAGTAGGCTGCAGTCTTTGTAAGGATTTTTAACTCCTGTCTCCATTCATCCACCCATAAATCCAAAAGATGACAAGTTGCTATTCTAACTGTTATATAATTGGTCAGTTCGGCAGATGAGAAAAAAACAAAAACACAAAGCTGAGAGATTTAAATATGAAAAGCAATATTTTGAGAAAGCCACACGATGTAAAGGTTGTTTTAATGTTGGTGTGATATATATATATATCATACATACACACACACACACACACACATTGGACTGAAGGAAAACAAAGGTTAGCAGTCGGTTTTAATTAGCAATGAAACAGTACATTAAAAAAAAAAAGTACAATTTTAGCTTTTAATACTCTGTTGAATATTCCGGAGTTTGAGGTAAATCAGGTGCTGATAGACATTACACTGCAAACAATGCTACCGAAAAGGGGGGTGGGGGGACCCAAATCAGGGAGAGATTTTAATACCTCAAGTTTAAAAGGGAGATAAGGGACTGTAATCAAATTAAATCACGAAGAAGTCCATTCATCCAGAAGCATTCTTGAGATGGGAAGATTGCTCCAACCCCATGCTTGTGGGTAATTAGTTTTTAAAATAACATTCTATTTATTAGTCTGTCTTTGCGAGCCAAAGCTCCTTCCTGGTCATTAAAAGCCAAAATTGCTGTCTAAAGTGATTCAAGGGGGAGGAGGGGAGTGAAAATAATAAGTCATCAGGCTGAAAACCAAAAAGGAGTTTCGCGTTATTTTATCTACCTCCCACTCTAGCTGCATTAAAAAGTCAACAGTACATATTTAGTATGCATTTTGCAATTCCTGTTGTTTTCTTCTAAGAGGCTTTGGCAGTAAATAAATAAATAACTAAATAAACAAACCCCACCATGTATTTTTATATACCGGCCCCCTCTAAAATAGATTCACAGCCACACTCAAAGGATAAAGATATATGTTTGCTTTTCAAACACACACACACCCCCTTATAAACAAGGGGGGGGGGGGGGCAGATAGAAGTGCAGTGTTGCAACAAATGCATGCCGAGTTCATTCCTCTCCAAGCCACTCCGCATTTTTAACAGGTAAAAAACAACAAAACCTTTAAAACAAGACATTTACACACTTTGCTCTTTTAATAAACCGCTGCAAGCACACACACAAATTCAAATCACACCCTCCTCCTGCTTTTCTCTTTGTTGTCCGGACCTATCGCCTTCATTCCTCTTTTTGCAAACATCAAAAATATATATATATTAAAATAAAACACCCCAAACTTTGCATGTCCTCCTGCCCCCCCCCTTCTCCCCACACCTGTTTTCATTTCTCCATTCATTTGCAATCAGGAGCAGCTCTTTGAGTGAGATCTCAAGATTAAATAATCCATTAGCTCAGGGGGAAAAAGGGGAAGGAACCTTATTGAAATCTTTTTTGTTTTTCTCAAAATAAAAGGAGAAATTTGAACAAAAGGAAACGGGGGGTGCGTGTCTCAAATCTTTGGAGTAAGGGGGGGGGAAATACGAAGAGAAGTTGTTTTCCATCTCTCCCCCCCCCCCAACCCCTCCCCCTTTCCCCAGACCTGGTTTCTGCAATGGAATTAGCCAAAGGAACCTGATCCCCCAAACCTCTTATTTTCTGTCTTTTTTTTTTTTCCCCTTCATTCATTTTTACTCCCCTTATTTATTTATTTTATGTGTCACTTACCTTGTCTTGGAGGAAAGAAAAGCAAGTTTGATTAATCCATAGGTAAATAGCTGGATGCTGTCCTTTGCTATGCTGGCTACTTTGAGTCTGTGTTCTAAAATATGCAGCTCCATCTTTTCCTTTTTCTCATTTGTACTTCATCTAGCTTTGGTTTCTATTGCTATGTTGTTGTTGTTGTTTTTAAAGATACATTTTAAAAAAAATAAATAGGGGGAGGGTTATCTGTATTTTCCTTTCTTCCCCCTTAAAAGACTCCGGGGGGGGGGGGAGGGGCAGGGAATGACTTTGAGGATGAGAGATGCAAAAGTTAGAGAGAGAACGAAAGGAGAAGGGGAAAGAAGGGAGCAAAAAGCAGAGAAGCTGAAGCGAAGGGAGTTAAGGGAGCTCAGGAGCAGCAAACGCGCCACAGTGCAGAAAGCAGCTGTGTTACAGTGTAACAAACAACTTGCCACTCAAACTGACCTTCAGTGGGCATGCGTTTTTTTTCCTGAGCAGGGGCTGCTGGGAAGTGTAGTCCGACTGAAAGAAGGAGGGAAGGGAAGAAAAAAAAAAAAAAGACCCGTAGTCTCTGGAGTTTTATGCAAGGAGCGAACAAAGATTGCTCCTTCTGTAAGGCGCTTCTTTCTATGGGTGGCTCCGCTCTCTGGGGACTGGTTCCGAGGCATGGGTGGGGTTTAGAAGCATCGCCCTCCCTGTCATTTCTTGTCATTTGTTTGGGGGGGGCGCCCTGACAGCAAGGCGAATTCCTAGCACAAAACTGGCTAAGTCAGTGGTTTGCAATTTGGCCCCAAAGGCCATTTCAGCAGGGATTAGGGTTGCCACCTATGCCAAGTTTTAAGGAACACTTATGAAAGATACATGTTGCAGGGCCTTCATTGGCACCAATGCAGGCCCTGCAACATGTATTTTTTTATTCCATAA
This sequence comes from Sphenodon punctatus, assembly GCA_003113815.1. Lineage (NCBI taxonomy): Eukaryota > Metazoa > Chordata > Lepidosauria > Sphenodontia > Sphenodontidae > Sphenodon > Sphenodon punctatus. The sequence goes on along the minus strand of QEPC01015455.1, from coordinate 1,036,937 downwards.
GTGTCCCTTACAAATTGGCATAGGTGACAACTCTAACAGGGATGGCTGCCTCGCCAGGTTTGACCCAGAGATTCTGGGGTTTGATCCAGAGGAAGCAAGGGAGCAGTTGTGTCATAAAGGGTGAGGGGCCCGGCTTCCCATCTCATTTCAGATGTGGCCCCAACCCTTCCAAAGCGTTGAGATGTCACAACACTATAAGGGGCGGGGTTACACCAGAAAGAGGCGGGACCGCTTCTTTGCCCTGTCCTCTTTCTGCCAGGGCCACGCCGCGTACGGAGAGTTGTGACAAGACAACGCTCCGTTAGTGGTAGGTAAGTTTATGTTAGAAGTAGGGCTGTGCATTTGGGTTTTGACAAAATACAAATAAATACCAAAAAAAAACACAACACTTTCTGGCTTCCATATTGGAAGTACAAATACATGGGTTTTGATTGAACCCAGCATTTCCAGAAAAAATTAATATCTGAGATCTCCCACTAGACCCCCCAAAAAACTGCAGCACATATCCAGCTTGGAGCTGGACTGCTTTCTGACTCTCAGCTTAGCCGGCTGCTCGGGGACCCTATAGTGAGCTCTCTCTACTGGCAGGGGCTACCACTGTCTCAGAACTGCAGTCTGCCAGCTCTGCAGCCAGGCCCAGCTCAGCTAGGGAGAAATGGTGAGTCCTCGGCAGGTTGATTCCTCCCTTCCCAAAGCCAGGGACTCCTCTTGCAAGCCAGTGACCCCACTGGCCAGGCCCAGGCCCCATTCTCACCTAGCAATCCCACTTTCTGCAAGCCAATGCCTTCCCTCTGAGCCAGAAACCCCTCTCCCCCTCCAAGCCAGAGCCATGTCTCATTCCCACTCCCCAAGCCAACAACCTCCCCTGAGCCTAGCCCCATGCCCATTCCCCACAAGCCAGTGAATCCCTCTGAGCCAGACCCACGCCCTGTTCCACCCTCTTCAAGCTCACAAGCTTCCCCACCAAGCTAGCCGTATTCTTCCCCCTCCCCCAAACCAGTGCGCCCCTTTTAACATTGATAGCAGACTTTAGCAGCAATATTTGACTGCATTTTCCTTTCCTTATAGGCCCCGGGTGGACAAAGTTTCCTAATCCCGAGGGCCACATCCATTTACGACAGTGAGGCCAAAGAGCTGCATGTGGCTCTCAACTCACAGTTTACCCAGTCCTAAGTTCTATAGAGCTGTAGGACTCCGAAATAAGGGATGCCCATTGTTTCCTGTGGACCGGAGGAGCTCTGAAATAAGGGACGTTGCCTTCAAATACGGGGCATCTGGTGTGCTTCAGCGGGTTGTCAGATGTGCCCTGAAAACTTAGTTAATTATTATTGCTCAGTGAACCATGGGCCTTCAGCGCCTCAGCTGTTATAATGGATATTAATTACATAATATTTATTTAATATTATAAGTGTAATTGATAATTTACTAATCCAGTTACTTAATACCCACTTCATTTGGTCTTCCGTTGCACACAAGTAGGGTTTTTGGTGTTAGACTCAGTTTCAGAGTACAGCTACGGGATGTATATTGAGAGGTAAACATGGGCAGGCATGAAAGCATTGGTGAAGTATAGGGGGGTCCAGGAAAGGTTGAGCTCCTCTGCTGTAATGTACAGCCCCATTATGTGTAAAGGCTGTCTGTCCATTAGTCAAATATAGAACGTTTCCAGGGAAACAAGTCATTAGAACCATTTTGTCACTTTTCAGAACTCTGAGTGGCCTTGGAGGCCAACGGGGGTAGAGGTGATGTGAGCAATGGGGTTTCCACCTCTCTGGGTTTTGACACACAGTCTTCAGGGAAAGCCCGGATACTTCTGGGGCAGCTGGGGTGCCCTGGTAACCCAGGGTGTTTTTAAATGAGATGCTTCCCTGCATGGCTACCCAGGAGTCACGAAGCCCACCATCCATCTGAAGGTGGAGCAGGGGGCTGCACACTCCCATGAGCCGCGGAGCCCCCACTCATGGCTAAGCCTGGAGCACCGCCGGAAAATGCAGAGTGCTCCGTGGCAATAGGCGGCCTTGGAGCCCCTACCTGTATGAACTGGGGCAGCCAGACACACCACCAGACCGGTCCGCCGTACATAGACACCGTGGACAGGGGCACAACCTTTGCAAGGCACGAGAAGTGGCCAGGAGCTCTGGGGAGCCCAGGTTCGCCGGCGTTCATGCTGGGGACGTGTCAGTTGCAAAGGCCAGCCCGGCATGCTTCTCCCTCCCCCCATGGTCCATGACAGGGGGAGTCAGCTTGCCTCTGTGACCAGGGTAGCCACACTGGGAGCAGCCTGTTTTAATCCCATCCACTCCACCTGAGTGGCTGCTCTGCAGTTCGGCAGCCAGGGATACACACACACACAGACCCATCGCGTTGCTCGTTTAAAAACATCCCCCGAGAAATTTGGGCAGCCCCGCCTCCTTTCTGATGTGGCCGTGCCCCTATGGAATGTCAGGTTGTTCTGTAGGGGGCATGACAGCCCATTGGCCCTGCCCCCTTTCCAACGTTGCTCCTTCCTCTGGAGCAATCATGATGTCCCAGCATTCTATAAGGGCTGGGATTATATCAGAAAGAAGACAGGCAGACCCTTTGCCCTGCTACCGGTGGCATGGCCCACCCATTCTGAGTGAAAGCCCCTAGTAGGGCATGTGGGGAGAGCTTAAGCAGAGAGGCACAAGGAAATAACTAGGACACGGTGGCAGTAGGGATGAAAGATGGAGGCACCTGGGAAGTGATATAGCGTGTTTTTAGATGGACACAGAGGCAGCCTGCCCCACGTCCTCCCACTTCCAGCCCCGCCGGGGTCTGCTTTAGATGGGCCCAGCAAGTTCCCCACTCCACTGGCGGCACTCCGTCCGGGATGTTCCTGAGCACTGCTAGCAGGGCATGCTGCCCACACTTCAACATCTGGCGGGCTGCCTTCGGATGGACCGGCCCGCCGGGAGGTGAAGCAGAGATGCTGTCTGTCTGCTTTGGGGGCGGGAAATTGATTAAAGCAGCCCTACAGCCCTACTCACGCAAAAACGTATGCCTCAGGTGTTGTATGGGGCGAAACTGTGGGGCTTCTTCTTTAGAAGTTCTCTTAAATAAGCTTCTTAGAACGTTCCTGGGGGTGCCCACGTTATGCACGTGTTCCCCTCTTGAGATCTGAAACTGGGATGCTCTCAGTTGACTATAGGGCCCAAGTGTCTATTTGCAATTGGCCCTTATCCTTACTGGATAAGGCTGATAGGTATGCCTGAAGGAAATTTGCCTTATGTCTGCTGGGTAGAGCAGGAAGGTTTTAAGCACAGGAACACACGGAGACTCCGTTTCTCCCACCTATTGAATAAAATTTGATATTCTCTAAAGGCTCTGGAAGGCTTGCCAGGGGGTTCAGTGAAAAGATTATTGGGGATCCGTTTATCGGATATCCATAAACAGCAGGATATTGCACTGGCTGCTGCGTCAGTGGTTGCCCCTATGTATGGAAGGGACAAATCAGTGAACCAACTGGAGCCTTATCTTTCCTGTGTATCAAATTTTGCCCTTAGGAAAGCTCTTACCTTGGCGAGATTCCAGCTGACGCCTTCCAAAGTTTTGGAGGGCCGCCTTAAAGGGATTCCTTATAGCAATAGGTTATGTGATTGTAACCAGCACATCGAGGATCTAACCCATTCTCTTTTTGACTGTGTATTAACAGCGGATATTCGCTACCAATTTAGGGGATTGTTCCGCCCTAAGGTTGTTTGGCAAAATTTGGATCAAAAACTTGTATATATACTGGCAAATCCAAACCATAAGGTAATGCATAGAGTGGCAAATTTTATTCTTCTGTTGGCTAAAAGAAGGAGTTTAGTGCCTATAGGAAGCTAGATGGGACATTTCTGGTGTAAATCTTGTACTAGATGTTTAAAACAAGATCTAGATGGTGTTTTCTTGGTGAGGACGCCAGTATATGTAAAAAATTTATAAAGTTATGGTGAAATTATGTTTGTTGTGTATTATCCTATTGATTTTATTTTTATGTTCATGTACTGAATGCTTATTTGGTACTTTTGCATCAAGCATGTGGTTGTGCCAATAAAGAAATAATATTGACTGATAGACCCATAGACTGGAAGGGGAGAGGGGAAGCAAAGGAGAGGCTCTGGATGGAGCACCACCATGGCCAGTCCCATGTCCATTTGCTCCACGCCTTTCTGGCATGGCCACACCCCTTCTTGAGTGACATCACAAGGCTCTGAAAGGGGCGGGGGTCACAGGAGAAAGAGGTGAGAGAGCCTCTATGCCCTGCCTGCCCCTTTCTGACATTGACCAACCTTGTTGGTTAGGTCCACAGGGACGTCTACCGCAGACAAGTGCGGGGAGGGAAAACAGACCCCTCCCTTGTGCCCTTCTCTGCCAGCGGCCACTCACGCTCCTCTCCCCACTCTTGACACACAACAAAATTTAAGGTCAAGTCCCATAGGGAGGATTAAGATATGGCTCAGACTAAGTTTTTCCTTGGCAGCCAAACCCTCTATTATCAATATTATCTCTGAAATGACTCTGCTGTAGTTACATGAAATCTAGCTTCGCGGTTGGAGGGATTTTGCATGTGTATATTAATAGACTAAGCATGTGCTTTCTGCACCAATTTCCAACCGTAGCACTACTAGTTGTAGATTTCCAGTCACAGGAAAGCAGTCCCTTTCATGAGTTGTGGCCCATGATCCAAAAAATCATATTAGCTGCGAGCTTAATCCTGTGGGCTCTTGTGCTAAAATCAATATCCTACACAGGAACCCACCCCAAGCCACAGGCTGTCTGGAATGTTTCTTAGAGCTGCAGCTTCTGGATTGGTGACGCATCTCCGCTTTTGCCTTTTAGTGTGGTTTTTATGGAGAGAAGGTTCATAATTCCAGCCAGGGACCCCAATCTGGCCCGTGACTGGTTTTTACTTGGCACCTTTACACCAATCCCTGGATCTGGGTTAAGGAACCAGTCCCGACTCCCTACCCTCCAACACAGAAAGAGTGTGAGTTCAGGGGGAAGGGCAAGGCGATGTGGCGTGCACGCAAGGAAGGGGGATGGATTCATGGCACAGATCCCTGAACTGGACCCTCCTCTTCCTTCCCTTGTCTTGAGCACCCCTGCTACAACTCGTATGAGGCCCATGGGGTGCACGTTATCCCACTTTGGGCAGCCTTACCCCGCTTTAGGCAACCGCGACCTTGATATGCCCTGAGTGCAGCCAGATGAGCAAGGCGGGCCGATCTCTGCGCTGCCCTCGAGTGGGCAATTGGCCCTGACACATTGCAGGGCTGGCACGGGGAGCTGGGCCCACAAGCAGCTATGGGGGAGGGGCAGAGGAGGACATGCGCTCCTCCCCCTGGCCTGAAAGGTGATGGGGAAAAGGGAGCACGGGAGGAGCACGGGCCCCCTTCCCGGTCTCTCCCTCCCTGCATCAGCTGTCAGTCAAGTGGATCAGAGGAGAGGGGAGCCAGGGAAGAGCACAAGCCACTCAACTGACAGCTAATTGAGGGGAGCCCAGAGGAGCCGCACACATGCCCCTCTCCCCTGTTGTCCCCACCCTGACAAACAGCTGATGGGAGAAGGGGGGGGACTAGAGGAGCATCCACGCCCACTCCTCTGCCCCCCCTCCCTGATCAGCTGTTTATCGGGGTGGGAAAAGGGGTGCACACAAGGCCCTCCTTCTACCCCAGCACTCCTGCCCCAGCTGTGACATGGCAGCTAGCGCCTGTCGCTTACAGCTCACAGAGTTGCCCAGAGCGTGGAGGGGCAAGGGCACCATGTCCTCGGGATTTCTCCGAGGATGCGTTGTGGAGTAAGCAGATGGGCGCGGGCGGGGAGGGCAGAATTTGGGAGCACCTACCAAGAATGCCTCTGCCCACACCTTTGCTATCTGTACTTGGTGCACCAAGGGCCTGGGCGGAGGCCACTCGCAGCAGACTGAAGAGAGTGGGAGGGGATATAAAAGGAGAAGGTGACTCTGAAGATATGTTGGGCCCAAGCCGTTTAGGGCTTTATAAGTCAAAAACAGTATCTTGAATTGGGCCAAGAAGACTACAGGTAACCAGTGTAGACCCTGTACTCCTGCTAGCCCAACCGCATCAGGAGGTGGGCCACCACATTCTCCATCAGCAGTGGCATCTGAACACTGTTCAAAAGCAGTCCCATGTAGTGTGTTTCCGTTCCTCCACTCTTCACTTGATATGGCTCTGTCCCTGCAGAGCCCCGTGTTGGCAAGCTTTTGTTTCCAAAGTAGGCAATTAGTTCATTCAAGACTTAGTCTGTGGGATATAGAATGGCTTCCATATGAGGCTCGGCTCACAAGATCAGGGCTGAAGATGAGCATTAAAAAAAGAGACAGCTTCACGCAGGGGCTGGGGCGAAGGGGAACTTGCTAGAGCTTAGTAGAATTACAGGTGGTGCGGAGAAAGGAAGGAGCTGTTGTTTACCTGTCCTCCAAACAAAAGAACTAGGGGACGCTTGATCAAACTGGCATCAAGTTCGAAAACAAACAAAAGGAAACCCTTTGCACTCAGCACACACTTAACTCGCGGAACGCATTGCCCTAAGATGTTGCAAAGGCCAATATTATAACGGAGTTCAGAAAAAGACAGTGCCCGAATGACAGAGGGTCAGGGGGGTCCCGGCCACCCTACCTTTTTTGATGGCCCCCTTAGCTACTGGTTTTAGAAGGCCACAGGGGGGCCATGATTTCATTGATTTCACCTTTTTCCTTTTAATTCGAGAACTGGAAAAGGATAGGTTTATGGAGGACAGGACTATTAATCTCATTAATCAAGGGCTATTACTCTCATCAGACTGGTCAAGGGATGAAGCCTCTCACAGCTGAGAGAGAATGATGGGGGGGAAGGACCACTCCCTGTAGGCCCTGGATTTGTACAATTCCTCTGAAGCATTCAGTGTTGGAGACAGGCTGCTGGGCTAGATGGGTCGTTGTTCTAAACCAGGAGGGCGGGTCTTACCTGCAGCTGCCACCTCTCTGGGTTTCAGATTTTGACCCAGAATCTCTGGGCAAAGCTCTGATTTTTCCAGATCGGCCAGGGATACTCCCAGTAACCAGGAGAAATCAAGGCTTCTGGAACCGCAGTGGGTGGTCATATCACAAAGGGGGCAGAAGGCCCATGGGGACTTCCCTGCACCTTTCTGATGTGGTCCCATCTCTATGGAGCACTATGACATCATTTTACTCCACAAGGGGCACGTTTATGTCACAGAGGCGGCTGCCACACCCCTTTCTAATGTGGACATGCCCCCTATGGAGTGTTGTGACATCAGACCACCTCGTAAAAAGTGGGATTATGTCAAAAAGAGGCATGACAGCCCTTGCCTCAGCCCCATCAATGTTGCCCAACCTTCTTCAGTGAAAGCCCAGACAAAGAGGTTGTAATCTTCCTAACCTTAACCTAGGCAGCCATGACTGCAGGACAGAGTAAGGAGGTGTCAGGATTTGGGGCTAGAATCTGGATCTCCCAGCAATGGACTGATCCTCCCAACCGATGAGGCTGGTACAAAGACAGGGGCTAAAAGAGCAGCCTAAACTTTCCCCTAAACCCTTGCCAGGGTCTCTGTAACCCTTGCCCTGATTGGCTGCAGAGTTCTGCCACCTGATTGGCTGGGAAGGCCCATAACTAATTCTGGGGTCAGAGGCCATCTTTAGTTCTGAGCTTCTGAGCAACAAGACAGTTCACCAAGGAGTTGCTATGCCTTGCTCCTCTATGCCTCGCCTGGTTCCCTCCTGGCTTCTGGACTGCTTACCTGGTACCGACACCTGCCATGGACCTGTCTATGCCCTTTGGATTGTCCTTTCTGGACTTGACACTCAGTGATGGAAACCCACAGCTGGACCCCTGAGCAAGGCCTGGGCATTAGCCCAATTCCACCAGTGCCCCAGGACTGGCCACCTGACAACAGGACACGGAATTAATTACCACTTGAATAAACAAACAAAATCTTTTCTTTTCAGTCGGAGAGTTTTCCAGTCATCTGCTCGTCTCCCAGACAGCCCTTCCTTTCCCAACTCCGCTCAGTCTGACCCGCTGCCAAGATTGCCCAAAACCTTTGAAAGAATGCTGGGTGTGTGGGTGGGTGTCATTTTCTTTCGAATGGATGGGGAGGCCCCCACACTGCCGCAAGCTTTTCCCATAGAGCTGGCTGTAGACGCCTCTCTTTTGCAAGGCACTGAAAGAACGTGCCTAGCTCAGCACAGCTGAATTTTCTAGAGCAAAGCAAGCTGGCGGCAAGCCAAGCCCAAAAAGCTTTCACGTATCCTCCTATTGTCCTCGGTATTCAAAGCCTGGTGTCTCTTGTTTGCCCAGCTGGAATACGATACACAAATGAAGCCTTTCCCCAGGAAAGTTTTCATACAGGAGCAAAGTGGGGGAAGCACTGTATGAATACTACAGAGCAGCTTTGGAAGGCATTGATATTTTTGTGTGTTTGGTTGTAGGGTATGGACAGGTAGAAGATTCCCACCTTTCTGTCTTTCACCTGTTATCTATGCTTTTCAGAGCCCTGTTTCCAGGGTCCCAAGTGAGACCCAGATGCCTTTAAGGTTATTCAGGGATGCCAGACAGAGTGTGGAGCCACGCAGGCGAGAGGGCAGAGCAAGGGGACTCTCCTGACTCCTGAGTTGATCAAACCCCTGTGGAATAACACAATGTCAAAAGGGCCGTGGCCATCAGAAAAGGGCAGGGAGAGTCCCTTAGCCTTGTCTCTGTCTAGCATGACAGAGGAAAGGGGGAAATGCGTGAGCAAAGCACTCAAGACACAAAGGAGTGATGCACCAACAGTGAAATCACAAAGGGTGTTTTCACACTGTTGTGGGGGTGCTTACCGCCAGAGCCGGTCCACGGGTGCACCCCCGTGTCCGCCTGCTTACAGCCCCACCTGGATCTCTTTTAAACAGACCCAATGGCTGCCGCAGCCAACGGTCCGCCCACACGGCGCACCCCCGCACACACCATCGAATTGGGGGCAGATCGTCCAATGCTCTAGGCTGCTGCTCGCAACTCTACGGCGCCGCCAGGGGCAACCCCTGGCCGAGAGTGGAAGTGCACTGGCTGGCCGCCAAGCAGATGGACAGCAGCCCCGCTTCTGGCTGGGACCCCCCCCCCAGGTCTGGGCTGCCTGCTCCACGGATGGGGCTCCTGAGTGTTCTGGAGCACGGCAAGCGGAGCAGGCTGTACTTCCTCCACCTGCACCTCTGGAGGCCCGCCTTTCAATAGAGGGGCCACCTGGGTTTGAAGACCCAAAGTGCTAAACTATTATATACCAAATAAACAAGCAGGCCAATCCTAAACCCTGCCCACTGCGCAAAAGGGTGAACGTGCCGTGTGCACACAACCCACGTGCAACCTGCGCATAGCCCCTACCCTATGCAAGGAATGCAGCGCGTGTTGAGCCTGAGTGCAACCTGCATGCCAACTTCATGCGAAGCACGTGCAACATGCGTGACCGTGCGCCCACAAGTTTAGAATCAGGCTCATTGTTGCGAACAAGAGACGGGTGAATACTGAACTGCCGAATTTTGCAGACACCACAAATGCCAGCTAGGAGGAGGAAGGGGTGAGGGGCTTTTGGGCTGAAGTACCCACCCCTCTCAGGAAAGCCTGGGAAGAGTTGTGTTATCCTGAAGCACCAGAGGTGTAGCTGTACTACAGATGAACGGTGCAGCTACATGGCGGGTCACAAACGTGGGAGACTCACGCTCCTGGTGTAGCTCTGTTCTTTGCTGCTGGGAGTACAGGCAAAGGGACTCCATTTCGTCTTCTGCACCAGACCCCCAATCCAATCTGGCAACACCTCTGAGAGCCGCCGATACGCTCATGAAGTTGAGAAATTGCAGCAGGACCATGTGCTTAGCTTAGTTACAAAGGGGGGGGTCTGGAAGGATACGGCAGGACGAGAAGCATCAGTAAGCGATCTATCCGCACTCACACCCTCCCCATCCCAGAATCCTTTGTAGGGGGGCAGGTCTCCGAGGGGGATGAAACATGGGATAGACTATTATTATTAACATTTATATAGTGGTGGTCATGTACCTGGCGCTGTACAGAACATAGAAATAGACGCGGCCCCTGCCTGTGGCTTACAATCTAAAAGACAAGGAGGGGGAGACAGGGAGAGGGGACAGTGGGAGAGACAGGGGAGAAGACAGACAAACATTCAAGCGGATGCAAAGTCTCAGGTGCGTGTGCTTGGCTTGGTTACAATCAGGTTGCGGCCATCTGCAGAGGAGGGCAGACAGTAGATATATGGGAATGTCTAGCAGGGATTGGGAAAGGCGACGAAGAAAAGGTGGGTCTTGAGGAGGGATTTGAAGGAACGGAGGGAGGAGGCAAGGCGGATGTGGGTAGGGAGGGAGTTCCAGGCATGGGGGGCAGCGAGGGAGAAGGGTCGAAGGCAGTTAGGTGAGCAGGAGAAACGAGGGAGAGTGAGGGAGGGGACAGAGGAAGAGCAGAGAGCGCGTGCAGGAGTGCGTAGGGAGATTAGGTCCGAGAGGTAAGGGGGAGCTTGGTTGTGGAGTGTTTTGAACGTGAATACCAGGAGTTTAAACAGGATACGTTCAGGAAGGGGGAGCCAGTGAAGAGAGAAGAGGAGAGGCTGCACATGGTCGAAGCGACGGGCAGAGTGAATGACCTTGGCAGCAGAGTTTTGGATTGCGATAAGGGGGGACAGGTGAGAGCGAGGGAGGCCAGCAAGGAGGAGGTTGCAGTAATCGAGGCGAGAGATAACCATGGCATGAACAAGGGTTTTGGCCGAGGAGGTAGAGAGAAAGGGGCGGATCCGAGCAATGTTATGGAGGGCGAATCGGCAGGATTTGGCAACAGAGTCAATGTAAGGTTTAAAAGAGAGGTGCGTGTCAAAGATGAAGCCCAAGCTACGGGCTTGGAGAACAGGATGGATGGTGACTCCATCGATGCAGATGGGCAGGTTAGAGGGAGAGGAAGAGGAGGGAGGAAAAATGAGGAGTTCGGTCTTGGCCATGTTGAGCTTGAGTTGACGTCGGGACATCCAGGCGGAGATATCAGAGAGGCAGTTGACGAGGCGTGAGCGGCTGTTGCAGTGACCACACGCTAAGGAGGCATGTACTTCAACCACCCTAAACCACAGCATTACTTCTGAACACTGCCAGTGTGGGGCAAGATCAAGAGCGAAGCCAATGTGTGAGGGGTAGTGACACCCTCCAAAATATTTCCTGTTAGCCCTTCTACTACCCCACCCACCAACCAGAGAAGTTGAATACAGGAGGTGGGCACTTAAGGGTTGTACTCAGGACAGGGGAAGGAAGGAGAGAGTCCAGACTATATGTCCAGAATACTCACTGTGAGTGGTTTGTGGACTTTTTTGCACATAAAAATAACTCAAATTCACCACGGCTTTGAAGCAGCACTTTTAACAATGGTTGAGCCAGAGGCACTCGAAGCCCCATCTTGTCCTGTTTTATGGGATGAATTTCAAGACATGTCGCCCTCAGATGTGATTGATCCTCTTGGGACTGTTCAAGCCACCTATTGTGAATTAGATCCATGCCCGTCCTGGCTGCTTAAGGCCAACCAGGAGTCATTAGGGCCGTTGCTGGCAGAGATAGTCAACATCTCCCTTAGGGAGGGCAGGGTGCCGGATCGCCTCAAGGAGGCAGTGGTGCGGACCCTATTCAAGAAGCCAGCTTGGACCTTGGTGCCCTGGCCAGCTATCAGCCCATCTCTAACCTTCCCTTTTTAGGGAAGGTTATTGAATGGGTGGCTTGACAGCTTCAGGAGCATTTGGACCGGGTCGACTTCCTTGATCCCTCGCAGTCTGGCTTCCATCCCGGTTATGGCATGGAGACTGCGCTTGTGGCCTTGGTCGACGACCTCTCCCGAGAGTTGGACCTGGGCTATTCGACGCTGTTGATTTTGTTAGATCTCTCGGCTGCATTCAATACCGTTGATCATGATTTGTTGGTGACTCGGCTGCGGGACCAGGCAGGGATGAGCGGGGCTGTTCTTCAATGGTTCCACTCTTTCCTGGCCAGGAGAATGCAGCGTGTGGTGCTGGGTGATTATTCATTTTCTCCCCAGGGCCTCACATGCAGAGTCCCTCAGGGTTCCATCTTGTTCCCTCTGTTGTTCAATGTCTATATGCTAGCCTTTGCAGGAGGTTGTCAGGGAGTTTGGCATAAGGTGTCATCAATATGCTGAGGACACACAACTATTTCTCTTGTTTTCATCAGACCCAGGTCCAGCAGTCTCAGTGGGGCTACCCTTGATGACGGTCCAGATAGTGCAGCTGGTGCAGAATGCGGCAGCTTGTATCCTGAAGGGGACGGGCAGATGCAAACACGTTACTCCAGTGCTCTGTTCTCTGCACTGGCTGCCAATAGTCTCCCAAGCCCAATTCAAGGTGTTGGTGCTGACCTTTAAAGCCCTAAACGGCCTGGGCCCCACCTCCCTGCAGGATCGCTTCCCCCTCCGGATCCTGGATCAGCCTCTGCGGTCGGCCACAGCTGCCCTTCTTGAGGTTTCCTGGGTGTCGACCATGAGGAGGGAATTCTCGGACTGCACTGCGGCTGTGGAACTCCCTCCCATTGGAACCTCCTCTCTTTCCATAAAAAGTGCAAGACCTGGCTGTTCCACTGGGCCTTTGCCGAAGGAGATGGGATGGGATGGGATGGGGGGGGG